>KZ651879.1:127947-146296 GCA_001010745.2 Gerris buenoi
CTTGATCACATGATAAAACATGTCGCTTGATCACATGATAAAACATGTCGCTTGATCACATGATAAAACATGTCGCTTGATCACATGATAAAACATGTCGCTTGATCACATGATAAAACATGTCGCTTGATCACATGATAAAACATGTCGCTTGATCACATGATAAAACATGTCGCTTGATCACATGATAAAACATGTCACTTGATCACATGATAAAACATGTCGCTTGATCACATGATAAAACATGTCGCTTGATGACATGATAAAACATGTCACTTGGTCACATGATGAAACATGTCGCTTGATCACATGATAAATCATGTTTTTACCGTTACCTCATATTGCTTTCTGTGAGGTGCGGTTTAGTATAAACTACATAGTATAAACAACTAGTTGGTCCCCTAGAAAATATGACCACCAAATTTTATTCACTAACTTATATTATGTTAAAGGTCTTTCGGATAAGGTCAAAAAAATAAAACAATCCCTTACAACTTCCCCTAAAGATGAATCTGATGTCATAAATAAAATCAATTGCTTAGAGTTTAGATTGTGACTCAACCTATATAGGCCAAATTTCCCAATTCCTACGTGGAAGGTTTACTGGTACGAATATAGCCCCAGAACTATCAATTTGTATGGACAAACGATTGAATAACTAAAGTTATAAAAGAAGCTGGTTCCCGGGTAATTACCATGAGAACAAATGAAGACCTTACTAAGCTGCATGACACTAACTTGGAGACATTTCAACTCAAATTATAACGGGCGCATTGGAGACCAGCACGCAAGGACAACAACCAACTCAAACACCTTAAATTTTGAGTATATCAATAACAAGGTGGGTCGTGTAAATCGTTAGGTTCAAGTTGACTTCGGAGAAGTTTGCGGGCCTTTTGTGTGATAAAGAAAATTGATTAAATTCAATAAACTAGACAACAACTTATAATGTTATTTTATAAAGTTAGATATGAAACTTATTTTCTTTGGAGAAATATATATTATATATATATAATATCCTAAGTACTCGCTATAGTACCGAATATATTCGCTTAGTACCAAATATTTATAGGAGGAACTAGATCTTTTAGACCATATTTTTATCATTTAGACAATGAGGTATAAAAAGACTTTATTTGGAGCATCATAACATATCAGTGGCGTAGAGATAATTTTCGTGGTGTTGGTGGACCCCTGAACAAATACAATAATATTTAGGGTCAAAACAAGGAGCCTTATACATATACATTCCTTACAATTGTCTGTCCGTCTGTTATTTTGTAGGGTTGAGATATCAAAAGAAAATATCGACAATTCCGATATATCGACATCGAGTGAATGAACATCGATATCAGTCAATATATCGAAAGAAAATATCGATATATCCGATAAATCGAAAACCTTCGATACCCCAGATTTCTCAGGTGACGAGCATAAAAAAAGAAGCCCTCCGGGGGACTTTTTTCGTGTTTTTGAGGGCAGTAAAAGACATAAAACAGGTCTATTCGATATTTTAGACATATATCGATATTGCCGATATATCGAAAGGTCAATATCGATATAAAATATCGATATTTATGGGTCCGATATATCGATATTTACGATATGGAAGTCCCAACCCTATTATTTTGTAACGCACCTGATATCCAAATCATTTTAAATGTTGTGTAATTTATTTTCTGTGTAATTACCCAAACACAGGACAATTATAGTATAATTATAAAATATCTCTAAAAAACTAGAGGCTAAGGTTTTATGAGTAGGATTTTTTTTAACGGATATGCGTCACGTGGTGCGTCAAATAAAAGAAAAGGACTCCCTGGGTACAAATATATGTTTCTCTGAAGAAAAGAATGTGCAAAGCTCAAGCTGTTTTCTCGATACTGATTTTAAGAATACAAAAATTTCGTTTTTATCACAATAAATGAAATATCGATATCAATAAACGAAAAATGTTTAATGCATTGCTATTAGATAGGCCGGTTCAAAGCTATATTGATCACACTAAGCGGTTGATAACATAAAAAGTAATTCATTTTAGCAGTTCGTTCACTGTAATTAATTATAATTTAGTATTAATTATTTAATTTCTATCTTAATTGCAGAATTTAATCTTAATTATTATTTTGTATTATCTTAATGTGTTTAATTTTAATTACTATACTCTTTATTATATTTAATTAAAATAATATTAAGGTTAATAATAATCTGATATTAAGATCTTTATGTGTAATATCAGGGGGTTTGTTTATTTTTCTTATCAGCATTGCTTTTAACACGATTTTAAACATCGTGTTCACCTAATTAGCTAAAATGTAATTCGTTTGATATTTTATCTTGAGCTGTTTTTTGTTAAAGATTTCTATGTCTGAAAGCTTAAAACTTTATTATCCTTTTACTTTAACTTTTTTTTTAAGTTTGTTTAATTCGATAAAAAGCTTTGAAAATAAAACTAGAACGGTTAGTTGTGCCTTGTTAATTTAATTTAGAAACAACACAGCTTTCAGTAGACAATGTCTAATTGCATTTTATTTCTATTGCATTAGTTTTGAAAAGGACTTCTCTTTTTATTGCGGGTACCATGTCTAAATTGAAATTAATTTTAGGTTTGCGTTGTCAATGTGGTATTTTATTTGTATCAAACCATTCTTTTATCATCAAAAGCTAATTCGATTTTCAGAGAGTTCAAACATGTGCCACATTGATTACATCTTCAAGCCAATATGTATAGTGGTTGATTACACTGTTACCACCTTATCACATGTTGAATAGGACATAAACAAAATGTATCTTAATTTTCTCCATATCGTCACTGAAACTGCAAATTGTCGTATGTCAAAAAATCGCATTTTTTATTATTGGTTAAAAATGTTGCATTTAGTTATCCTCACTTGCTGATAAATTATTGTTTCATCAACTTTTCAAATGAGAGATATAATAAAATATCAATTTGTTGTATGTTTTTTTTTTTTTTAAACTGCAAATTATCGTAAGTTTTGATTTATCCTTAGTATAGTATTAGCTCTTATCAGGAAGATATTTACAACTAGTTTTTAATGTTACATGACCCATAAATTAGTGTAACTTTTGTTTTTATACCCTTTTTTTTTTAAATAATTATGAATAAAAACTAATTTTAAAAATGTCGTGTCTTTTAATCCCCTAAAAATTTAAACGCAAAAGGTTGTATGTTAGTTGCTAAGTGTTGTTTGTTTAAAAATCTTGAGTAATATTTGATTCCAAAATGAATGTATATAGCTGTACTTATTATAATATTAGACCCAATGCTTCAGTTGTTGAGCCATGCAATAATAAATACTAAATAATAGTATATTATGTTGGCTGTGAAGTGAGTTTATTCTTTACCACGGCAATTACATTTACTGTCGAACGAAGCGAGACAGGAAATATTGCCAAGGTAAAGAAAAAACGACTGTGAAGTGAGTCGTGTATCATATGCTATTTTTTCCGAGGTAGCAGACAATAAAAAACATTAAATATTAATCAATAATCAATATAATAATAACAAATATTAGTTTAAACTTAAGATTAAAAAAAACAAGAAACCTTAAAAAGAGGTTACACTATAAGAAAAGATAAATAAAACGCATTGACATATAGCGGAATTCAATCGTACTAAGAGCCACATTAGTAAGAAATCAGCGCTCCTACGGAAGTTTTGATAAGTTCTTGCAGTACAATAAAACTTTTTTTGCGTCCTAGGACGTAAACAATTTTTTCTTTACTCCCAGGAGTAATGAAAAGATTTTTTAAGTCCACGGAAAGAAAAAATTGATTTTAGCTTTGTTTTCTAGACTCTAAAGTTACTATTTCACAGCCTACCACGGAAAAGAATATTAAAGACAGTATAATAATTTTATCACATTATTGAAAGAAAATATACACTTTTTTGGCTTTCCTGAAAAATGCACTTTGTGGTATACGACAATTTGCAGTTTCAGTGACGATATAGTACATTTACATTAAAATATACACTGTGATAGGGTGATATATGAACAAAAATAAATAGGGAGATTCTAAACATCACTGGCAACAAAAAACGTCGTATAAAACATGGGTCTATTCTCAACCCTCCACAAGGTCAAATTTTGTGACTTTTCTTAAGATCGCATACCTTTGCACATGAAAACAATTATTGCTGCAAAAGTAGAAAATCTAAACAAAATTATAAAAAAATAAAATAAAATAAAAAATGTATACAAATATGAAAAACTCAAGATTGGTCTTGCATTCTCACCTAAAAGTCAACAATAGCATCAATAAACATGTTTCGTTTTTACATTCGGCGAAGTTTTCTCAAAAATTTCAGGCTTATGAATAGGTAATATTAATATTGATCGAAAAGTTGGTAGATAAGCTTTTCCTGAAGTTTAAGCTCGGTTCTTTACCAAGTTATGGAACCACAACAAAAGGATTTTTTACTTTTTTTCTTAAAATTTGTATACAATTGAATGTATGAAAATTAATATTACGATTTTCTTGTAAGAAATTTTGTTACGAAAACATTTTGTATTAGCTTTAATACTTTTGGAGCAATAACTGTTTTTATGAGCAAAGGTCCTAAAAAAAATCATAAAATTTGACCTTGCGGGAAAACTGTTAAGATTTGACCCATGGTTTATTTATAGTGTTTTTTGTAGCTTCTGAGGTATAGACCAACCTACTTCATTTTTTCACATATATCGCAATCACCCTGTATATAACGTATATATTGAAAAATGTATTGAAAGGAAAAACCTCCCTGTGAGTCATACAGGAAGGATTCTTTTTTTAAATTTTCTTTTTAGGGTATCGAGGTCTCCTAGAAAGCTTTATGGTTTTGGTAGTTTATCTCCTTTATTATCTCCATTATCTCCTCATATATTGTAGCTAGATAATTAAAATTTGGTATATAACTTTTTTTTGCCCAAAAAAAAAGGAAAAATTATGCGAAAGTGACACTCAAAATTTCTTCAATGAGTGAAATTCCAATATTTTACATTTTTAATTTTTGCGTGGGGTATTTTTTAAAGGTAATAAATGCAGATCACAAATATATATCGTGATTTCAAAATGGTGGTCATTTTACCCCTGGAATTATTAAATCAAAACCCCCAAAAANAGAGTGGAAAAAAGAGGAATTCTTCTTCTTTTCGTCACTAGAGTGGAAAAAAAGGGGAATTGTTCAAAACTATGAGACACGCATGCGCAATTAATACAGGTGTGTAAAGAATCACTTTCTACGAATCTAAACAGAGATACAATGTTTATATTACGTATCAATCGTAGATAAAATAATATAACTATGATGATAACAAGTCTTTCTGTCTAAAACAGAGAATAAAAATAAGTATGGTAACCAAAATATATACGATAAGATACATAAAATCAGTTTTTGTTAAAAAAAAAAGTATGTTTACGTTTATGTTTTTTAATATTTTTTTAATTATTAAGGTAAAATTTTAGTTGTAAACGAAGTATTTTTTTTAAACTCGTGTATAATACGCACCCCGATATTGGAAGGAAAAATGAGGTAAAAATAGTGCGTATTATACGCGATATTTTACGTAAGTTATTTAAGTAATTTTTAAGTGGGGTATCATTTTAAAGGTATTGAAATGTAGATCACAACATAATATATCACGTTTCCAAAATGGCGGCTATTGCCCCTAAAAGAACCGAATAAATAAGTGCATACCTAAGGTGCTAAAGAATAATATATGCAACACCTGGCTTCTCTAAAGTGCAACTTTTTATACATATTTTAGTAAAAAAAAATAATAATAATAAAAAATAATGTAGAATATATGAATTTTTATGACCGAAGAAACTCTTTTAGTACCCCCTTTTTGTCGGTTGCGTACTTGACGGGAATTTTAAAATTTTCTTTATAAATAGGGACAAGTCCTAAAAAGAAGAAGAAAAAAAAATACATATACATACATCTCTTTCGTCCAATGATATAATATTTATTTATTTAATATAAGAAAGTTAAATTTCAGATTTTAGCTAGCCGTAACTACGGTGACAAAATCTCGCGTATAATACGCAGGCAAAATGTTGAGCTATAATTTGGGGAAAATTAAATATTCGCGTATTATACGCACCCGACTTTCCAATATTTATAGCGTAATATTTTTACTTGCGGGGTCAGATGGAAAATATAGTGTCTATTTTATAAGAAAACTGGGTGTTTTATTATAAAATAGATAAATACGTAGCAGGGCCGCGGCCGCCTTTGAAGTCAGTAATCGTAATCACATGGTGTTATCTCACGGCGGTGCCGGTTTTTGAGATAAACAAAAAAAAATTATCTTCCATCTACTTTTATCAATGACTTTGATCAACTAGCGAAATAATAGTACATTACGCGTCGAGTGTGGAAAGTAGCATTTTGCATGCGAGTGTGGTGTTTACACCCGAGCGATAGCGAGGGTAGTAAAACCACACGAGCAATGCAAAATGCCGTTTTCGTACGAGTTGCGTACCGTACTTTATCTGCGANAACAAAGGAATGTTTCCAATGTTACCTCAAGAAGCTTTAAGGGCGAAATATAGGTAAATTAGTAGGTATTAGTTTTGTTCGTTTTTTTTTGTTTTTTTTTTAAAAGAAAGGTGAAGAAAATAATTATTTATTTTAATTCTAAAAGAATTGTTCAAAATACAGTTTTTTTACGACTGATACGAAATATAAACATTTTATCTCTGTTTAGATGCGTAGAAAGTTATTATTAGGTAAGGCGCATGTGCGTTTCATAATTCTTCTTCACCTTTTTGCACGATTAGCGTGTTTGTTCCTGTGTGTAAGTTCACATTTCTCTATAACATTAATTCAATAGTTGTATTTTGTGCAGAATTAACTATTTCGGGAGGCGTAATATTTTCCTAATTTTCGTCGTAATGACATAAATCAATCATTCTGTGTATGGGAGGTAAAGGGCACTATGTGCCAAATTTAAATTTTTCGGGAGAGCTATAGTTTAATGATTTTTTTACTTATTTTACCTCCCCAGCATGTAGGTCGTAGGTTCATAGTGCCTTTTCCAACTGGCTAAATCCGTGAGTTTTAGTTTTAGGACATAGTCCCCTATAGGGGAGGTAGCGTAGCCGCGGCGGTTAAATCACCTCTGCTCGGCCATCACTGAATCATTGAGTGGAACGAGATGGGGTTCGATTCCTCGGTGTGACACTCTGATTTATATGGCTCACTATTGATCATATCATACTCGCTTCGGCGGTACAATGTACATATGTATGATGTGTGAAGTGGCTGCAACTCTCTACCGCGGGGCGTACAAAGGGCCTAAGTAATGGTTCGAACATGTGGTTCGTCCTACCCGTTCTAGTAGGAAGTACAATACTACTACTAGTGCCTTGTACCTCTAAAAAAGGGGGGAAAATGAATAGAAACGGTTAAAACCTCAATTTCGTAAAAAATGGAGATAGTGCCCTTTACCTCCAATATAAAGCATTGTTTTTCACTAAAAACTCGATATAAAAAGTTACTTCAATTAAACAAACAGCAAATTAGTTTTATTAAATGTAAACAAACTTGCTAATCGTGCTTTAAGGTGAAAAATTATTCTTTTTTACAGCACTAGGGCGGAAAAAAGAGGAATTACGAAACTCGCATGCGCACTGAATACAAGTAAGAAAATAATCACTTTCTACGCATCTAAACAGAGATACAATGTTTATATTTCGTATCAACCGTAGATAAAAGCTGCTTCGGCGTATACTACCAATACGTGTATTTAGGTTTCTAATATTTTCATATACAAAATTAGGATCATTATAAGATTATAGATGATATATCTTGATAAAAAATGGTTATTTATCGTGACTAATAATAAAATAGAAGCGGTTTTTTTTTTGCATGCAAATTGCCTCTAAACGGCGATACGCAGAGTATAATAGAATTAATGGTGTATAATATAACTCTGATTCATATCTATATGGGAAGGCTTTGGAAGCAAAACTATTTAGGCATTTCATTTAATTGCTAGGCCTACATGATAATAGGCAACTTTGCCACTGATGCCTAGCATGTTTGAAGGAGTTAAATCGCCTATTCTGATCGCAGATGGGCTATTTATGCAAAAAGCTATAGGGTCCGAGATAGTATGTAATAAACGTATACTACCTTTGAACATGCCAACTTAATATATACTGCTTTTATTAGATAATTCATACGATTACTCAATTAAAGTATGCTAATTTCAATTAAAATAATCTACCAATTAGTGTGACACATAGCTTCTTTACGTCCTATTTCGTACACTTAAAAAAACAACCAACTCAGCCTGGGCATTGGTGAAATGAACATGTGTACCAAATTTCAACTAACTCGGTGAACTTTTACTCAAGATATCATCATCGGTAGATATTTCGTGACGGTGATTTCATGACGGTGATTTTGGTCGTTTTTTTCGGAATCCCTCCCAGGCTCCGAACGTGCCATTAGGAACTTCGTTCCAAAAATACGTGTGGTGTCGCGGGACACCCGGTAGGAACGAAGTTCCTTACATTTTTTCATGAAATATAAAGTATAAATTCACACTGCTAAGTACGTATACGTTGCTATCTACTTATGCATGGCGGAGTTAGAAAAGAGACAAAATGAAAAGTAACTAACTGTTTGTACCTAGCGGAGTCAAGGAAAAATTAAAAGAAAAGTGTTATTTGTATCATTAAAGCAAGCATCTTACAATAAATATGTATTGAATATAGGAAAAAAATTAGTTAAAGAATATGATTTTTAAAGAATGTTAGATTGAAATAAGAGACATTTGACATATATAACAAAAATAAACCTAACAAGTCAAGTAACAGGCTTCCTTAATAACACTTTTTCCCGTCTTAACATTTTTGAAGCTTACGTTTACGCGAGCGTTGCGCGTGAACGCTTGGGCGGATAACGTTGTCCAACGAACTTAGCCTGAGCATTGGTAAAATGAACATGTGTACCAAATTTCAACTAACTCGGTGAACTTTTACTCAAGTTATTGTCATCGGTAGATTTCGTGACGGTGATTTTGGTTGTTTTTTCGGATTCACTTCCGGGATCCAGAACGTGCCATAAGGAACTTCGTTCCAAAATATATGCTTTTACAACCTATTATTGTGAAATTTATTCAATTTCCCCGCTGTTCTATTAAATCTGTTAAAATATTTTTTGATTTTTAATAATATGATTTAAAGTACCGATTTAGTAAAATTTAAAGAGCGTAGAAAGTTGAAAATATTCAGGGCCTATCTGCGGACTACTTTCCACAAACCATTAAAATTTCATACAAAATTAGATGAGTGTATACTTTTGAAGATATAGAAAATAAATGCATGTGGAAGATAAACAGATGGGTTGATAAACAGAACTGTTGAGGTTGAATTAATAAAGGCAGTGAATGCGGTTTGGAAACTTGTAATTAATAATTGTAAAGTAGATACATACGTTTAAATATACGAGAAAAAGGTTGTTAACAGTACGGCGTCGTAAGAAAAAAGAGAAAGCCTCCTTGGGCTCCGCTAGGCAGCGGCACCAGTAGGGTCGTAGCAGTGTTGCTATTTATTGACAAAAAAAACTATAGATTCTACAGAGCAGAAGGTTGAAACTTAGATCTAACAGTGGGCTGATTATTACCAAAAATCCAAATTTTATTAAAATCTATCTATGTTATTCGCAACAATTTAGCGACAAGCCAAGAGACACGGAACCAATATTATTGTTTCCTGATACGTTTGAAACGGATTTCTATCTTGGAATTTTTTTCAGCACTTCTTAAGATTGATACTCCCCTTATATAAAAATCAAAGGGGAGTAACAAACTAAAGAAGGAGTACGGAATGGTATTCCTCTTATAAAAACAGAACTGTGATATTCCTTTGTCACAAAGTACATTGGACTAAGCCATCTCTTAGTCTTAATAGTTACTGGATCAAAGTTATTTATATTCTAAAATAAAAGAATAGGGGAGTAACAATCTAAATAAGTACCTTCTTTTCTTCACAATGATCACATGGCTTCCGTTTTTCAGAATAAAAAATCGAATTAATGGAATGTTATAGGTACAGGTTCTAATTGGGTACTTACAAGCGTTACTTCACGGTCTAGCTCTAATGTCGTAAATGTTGACTTCTAGACTTGTGGAGACATTTGAAAGCTTCATTATCGACAGAGGAAATTATTCTTCAGTGTATCTTAGATGGCTAGAGCGTCTTTACTGGAAATAAAGGAGGCCCGTGGTTCGAATTCCGGCGCTAAAGTCTATTTTTCTCTGTCTGTCTCCAGTTGTAAATAGTAATTATAACTTGATTTAAATTGGAATCTTTAGGTGTTGAAGGTATAAGTGAACCCCATACCATTTTTGTGGTTAAACGATTTAACTTAATGGCACGATGCTGAAGAGATCTATGTTGGTGGTAATGTTGCGGGTTTGCGGTTTCAAGGATGGAGGGTTGTTAAAGACTCAACTCATCAGGTTGCTACAGGTGGCTCACCCTGGGAGAGAACTAGTTAACTATAAAAGCCTACAGTAGCTTGTTGTTTACATGTTACACCTTTCTAAACCCAAACAGACTGGTATATGTTAGCTCTCTCCCGATGTTTTATTCCACTCCCAAGTCACAAGCAATAAGGTATGTTTTGTTTACAAACAAATCCATCTGTTTGTCTTGACTTAGATAAATTCTAACACCATTTATCTTTCTACTCTTGTTGATAGACCAGATGTACAAAAAACTAAATTAGTTGCTTCAAAATAGAGACTTTGAGTAACTTAATCATTTATACCGCTTCTCCCAACTAATATAGATCAGCGAAATATCTCCGGAACCTGATAGATAGAAAGATGCGGTTTTCAGGAAAGATGTCTTTTTATCCACAGAGAAGTTTACTACATCGCGGATGCGATGTAGTAAATTTTATTTATTTAATTATTTTTTATTTTGAAGTGAACAACAAGGAAGTAAGTCTTCTATCGGGAGGCGAAGCAGTGATTAAGCAGACGGTTACGGCAGACGTCCGCTGTGGAAAGGAGAAAGGGTGCGCAAGAATTTTATTAGACGGAGGAGCACAGCGAACGTACATCAGCGAGGCGTTGGCAAGAAAAATCCATGCACCAACCGTAGCAAAACATCACCTGTCAGTATTCACATTTGGTAATTCTTCTACAACAAATATTAAAAGCTCACTGACCGAGTTCGACATCATGCTTAATGATGATCAATGTCTTAAAGTACGAGCTAATATCGTACCAGTGCTAACTGGCAATTTCCATACAAATAAATTAGATTGGGAGAAAGTTGGGTATTGCATAAAAAAGGAGGATTTAGCCGATAAACATCCAGATAAGCTGATCGACATTATACTTGGTAACGATTACTATTGGGAAATAGTTACAGGAGAAAGAAAAGAAATAAAACCCGGATTATAATTACTTAAAACTAAATTAGGCTGGATGGTATCAGGTAGAACGTTATACACTTTGCCGCCAAATAATACAGCTACCTTTTTATCAATTACATCCCCGGGTGCAGTTAATATCATATCCGGGGTGCAGTTTAAAGAAATATATTCTTTAGAAAATATAGGTATCATATGACAAAGATGACGATGTTGCGGTAGAAACATATTATAAAACTGTAAAATATGAAAATATGCGTTACGAGGTAAAATGGCCGTGGATAAGTTATCCCCCAGACATACCGACAAACTACTGTTTAGCTTTGGGTAGACTTAGAAATCTAATTAAAAAGTACAAGCAAGATAAAGATTTTCTAAAAACATACGATAACATTATAAAAGAACAAATAAATTTAGGCATAGTGGAAAAGATAGACAAATATCACAATAACACGCATTATTTGGCTCACCATCCGGTATTTAAAGAAGATAAAAAAGTCCGTATTGTCTATGATGCTTCGGCGAGGAAAAGCAAAACAGAATGTAGTCTTAATGATTGCATTTATCGAGGACCTTTATTGTTAGAAAGTTTGGTAGGGTTGTTAATAAGATTTAGGACATATCCGATTGCAATCGTAGCAGACATAGAGAAGGCATTTCTCCAAATGTCGTTACAAGAAGAAGAAAGGGATTATGTTAGGTTCTTGTGGATAAAAGATATAAATAATATTAAAGGGGATGTAAGTGATATCGAAACATTTAGATTTTGTAGAGTTCCGTTTGGAGTAGTAGCCAGTCCGTTTTTACTAAATATGACCATTTTAAACCATTTAAAAAATTCGACTAACAAGTGGAAAGACCACTTAATGAAATCATTTTACGTGGATAATATGATAGCACGTCTCGAAAACGATTCAGAACTTTTAGAGTTTTATACAGAAACAATAGAAACTTTCCGTTCGGCGTCCATGAACCTTAGACAAAGGTCGTCTAACATACCTCTTGAAAAAATTATCCCATTAGAAGACAGAGTGCCAAATAGGAAAATAGACGTTTTAGGGATGGTTTGGGATACAACAGACGACACTTTGAACTTAAAAAAAAATTACTTTAGTTTTAAGGATAAAATCACACGAAGATCTGTGCTTAAATTAGTTGCCTCGTGTTTTGATCCATTAGGTCTGATGAGCCCTGTAACAATAAAGGCTAAACTAGTTTTACGGGAAATGTGTAAAAATAAAAGAAATTGGGACGACCCGGTAGAAAACTCAAATGACTTGACAGAAATGGTTGGACAAATGTACAAATTACCGGAGTTAATGGTGCAAAGGAGAGTGAGTAACCCAGACAAAGAAACAATTTATAAACTCCACTGCTTTTGTGACGCATCGAGCGAAATTTACGCTTGTTCAGTGTATATTAAATCAATTTCAAATGAAAATACGGTACCTAAGTTAGTATTTGCAAAAACCAGGCTTTCACCATTAAATGATAAAAGAATAACAATTCCGCGGATGGAATTATTAGGTGTAACAATAGGTGTGCGCTGTACAGACTTTGTGCATAAGAACGTAGATTTAAATATAGAAAATATATTTGTATGGACTGACTCTCAATGTGTTCTTCATTGGATATTTTCTGAGAGAGTTCAGCCTATATTTATTAGAAACAGAATAAAAGAAATCAAATCTCACAATACTTATAAATTTAAATTTGTTCCAACTTCAAAAAATCCTTCTGACTTAGCGACAAAAAATATATTAACGACCAACTCAATTCAATACTCACAATTATGGTGGGAAGGTCCTGAATTCCTTAAGTTAAATCAAGAATTTTGGCCAACATTTAATTTAAACGATAAAGATAATCAAACAAATGAAAACGAATTTGAAAACGAGGAAATGTTTATAATACCAGAAAAAGAAATAGATTTAGAGCCTCCATTTGGCTTAAATTTGGAAACGTTTTCCTCTTGGTCACATTTATTAAGAATTACAGCTCTCTGTCAAAGGGCTGTTGATAGGTTCAAACGCAAAACATTTGAAGAATGGCTTGGTCCACTAGACTATGAATTAGCTAAACATCGTTGGGATAAATTCGTTCAGGGTAAATATTTGGATAGGTCAAAAAATTTAAATTATCAATTAGATTTATTTATAGATAGTAAGGGTATTGTGAGGTGTGGAGGTAGATTAATTAACATTAAAGGATCAATAGATGAAAAGAATCCAAAACTACTCCCGAAAAAGAACCACTACACAAATTTAGTAATACGGCATTTTCATCATAGGTTGTATCATGCTGGAGTAATGCATACTCTTGCAAGAATTCGTAAGGAATATTGGATTCTTAATGGGAGATCAGAGGTAAGAAGAGCTCTTATAACGTGTATTCGTTGTAAAAAAATATCAGGAGGACCCTATAAACTTCCGAAAATGCCTCCTTATCCGGTAGAAAGAGTAAAAAGACAAACACCTTTTAGTATCGTAGGACTTGATTATTTCGGACCCATGTTTGTGCGTTCTTCTCATGGTGACGAGAAAGTGTATGGTGTGATATTCACATGTCTTACTGTAAGAGCGATACACTTGGAATTGGCGGCAGATTTGACCGCGTCTCAATTTTCACTTGCCCTACGGCGGTTCGTTGCAAGACGCAGACCACCGCAAGTAATAATTTCGGATAACGCCACACAATTTAAGGCGGTAAAATCGGTAATTGAAGCCACAGGGCAAGACATTAAGTGGAAACTTATTCCAGAACTAAGCCCATGGATGGGTGGTTTCTACGAAAGACTGATATCGTCAATTAAAACCAGTCTGAAGAAAACAATAGGGTGCAATTTGTTGNTTTAATAATAAATGCAGAAAAAAATAATAAACTTCATGTATGTAAGCTCGTATTTCTCTTTTGATAAAGATGACATCAATTCGTTAGTTGTATTTTGTGCCGAATTTATTATTTCGGGAGGCGTATTATTCTCCTCATATTCTTCATAATCACTTAAATCACTCATTGATTTACACAAAAAAAACTCTATATAGACAGATACTTTTATTAAACAAACAGCAAATTAGTTTTGTTAAATGTAAACAAATTCGCTAATCTTCCGTAAAGGTGAGGAATTCTTCTTCTTTACCGCCCTAGAGCGGAAAAAAGAGGAATTCTTCAGAATTATAAGACGCGCAAGCTCAATGAATACAAGTACGTAAAGAACCACTTTTTACGAATCTAAACAAAGATATAATGTTTATATTTCGTAACAATCGTAGATAAAATAAAGTAAATAAATTATAAATAAGTGCTGATTAGTTTGAATAAAGGCTTTAAAAACGATCTTAAAATCTACATGATAAAGCGCTATAGAATGAACATAGCGGGTGAACGTTTAGCTAACAATAATTTGAATTTCAAAGCAATAATTGATATAAATTTAGATCATCTTCGGTAACAATTAATTATTAATCTATGTTTAAAATTTAATTAATTATAATTTAACTAAGTGTAAATAAGTTGATAGAATAATGAGAAGGAGGGAAATTAAGTTTAATATATGGGTTATCAGACGACCTATAAAGCAGATTAGCTCGAGGACTTGGGATATTAACATGTTTAAAGTTGTACACGGGGGCTTAATGCTTACCTGAGCTTGTGTAATCAAGTAACAGATGTGTTAGCAGGTAGTTTGGATGTAACTTGATAAAACTTTACTAAGTATTGTGTAATAAGTTTACTTGTAAGCATCGTTACCCTCGTACTTAGCTAAGGCTGGTTTAACTTCATGCAGACTTACCTTCCTATTTCAAACTTTTTACAACTTAAACTATGCTCTTTTAAAATTGGATTTTTTTTTTTTTTTTATAAATAACAAGAATTGTAATCATTATAAAGAACAACTTTTTTTTGGTCTAAAAATTCAAAATTTCCTAGGTATAACTCCCTTTTAGATATCAAGGAACATTTTTAAAGTTGTGTTTGTCGTTCACCGTTTATAAGAACTATCAAATCTTAAAAACCAGTCATCCGTTGGGTTGCAATTAGCCCATTGACGGTTGTAACTGAATTAAATATTCAAATATCGTGCTCTATGAACAAAAACCCACAATCACAATCGTTTATATTGACTAACTAAAGTGATTTAAACATTACCTATAGGCTATAGTGATTAGTAGGGTATCAAATTAATCAGGGGTGCCCACGAGGGGGGTATAACGGCACACAGTGCGCCGTTGAAATTTTTTTTTTGGGGGGGCATGTGATCATTAATAGGAGCAACACGTTTGTTTATTCTATGAAACTTCTATCTTATCTAGTTAACAAATAAACAATATACTATATACATATAAACTGTGGCGATCCTAGGGGGGGCAGAGGGGGCTTAGGCCCCCCCCCCGCACCAAATTAGCCCCCCCAGGAATTAAATGATCAAATATTCAATTTCACCTCAGAAATGCATAAAAGCGCTGTTTTGAGAGGCCATATTTCCAAAATTTTCTGGTGGAGGGTTCCGGACCCCCCCCCCCCCCCCTGTAAATACCCCATCAATAATTAACTGCAGACAATGCCCATGACTTACAGTAAGACATGTACTGCAGTAAGCATCAGCAATATTAGAACGCAGTTGTTAGAACGTATTCTAATGAATACGTTCTGAACACAATTGTTGTTACTTACCCGCGGAGATTTTATTTGTTTATTAATTGTATTCTTTTTTTTGGGGGGGGGGAAGCTGATTTGTTGAAATAAGTAGTTTTCTCTTCTTGTTACCACTAAGAATGCTTCCCCCCCCCCCCAATCTAAACTGACATAGTATGTCAGTGTACAATTTATTTTATTAAGTTTCAATTTACATTAATTGATGTATGTACGGTAAGTTCATAATGATAAATTGATATTTATCTATTACTGTATTATTGTTTATAGTACAGTAAGAATGAACTAGACACTAATGAACTACTAAGATAAAGTTTTTTTTTAGTATAATTTCCTTGGAAGAAGCTTTTTGCTGTTGTTGATCAGCCTTTCTTCTCCCGCCGCCTGGCCACGGTGTTTGTATCTGTTATACCACTATATTTATTTTTAATTTATAAATCGAAGACAAATTTATTATAAATTTCAGGGCAATGCACTAAAACTGAAATTGATCTAAAGGGCCGGGTTAAGATCGGAAGCAACTTTTGATGACAATTTTACATAATCTCTGATTGGTGACTTGTTATAAATGTTATTAAGACATGAATGAGCATCAGTGGCGTATCCAGGGGGGCACGTCCCCTCCCCCCAGACCCAAGAGAGTAAAAAAAAACGCCTTTTTTTTAATTCACATTTTTACATTCACCTCATATTCAATTTCACCCCAGAAGTGCATAAAACCACTGTTGTGAGAGGTCATATTATATTTTTTATAGGAAAAAAAATAATTGGGGGGGGGGGGGCCATAGGCCTTGGGGGGGATGGGCACCCCTGAATTAATAAAGGTATTAGAGAGCAGATTACAAAAATATTTTACACTTGTGGAGATCGTTCAATTGTCCACGCAGTTTTTTCAAAAACATCAATAGTTTGCATCTTTTTACGAATAATCATTTTATCAATTATGCGTTCCCACCCACTTTTACCATAAATTGACCATATAAACATCTGGGAACTAATATCTCTAATAAAAGCTATGCCTATTGAATTTATTTTTAGACCCTAATATGCCGACATTTTATCATTAGAACATGTTTATCAATGAAGACCCCTTTTACACAATCAACAGCTGTCTACGCCACCCCTCTACTACCAACACTTCCCGCTGATTCACTAATGACAACTACCGTCGACTAGCAGTGGACGATTTCTACACTACAACAATCCAACGCCCCTATTGGAACGAAATTCCTTATGGCACGTTCTGGGCCCAGGAGTGAACCCGAAAGAAACGACCAAAATCACCGTCACGCAATCTACCGATAATGGCGATAATTTGACCTATTTGGATCTGCTTTAACTATAAATTTATCATTAACTTTTTTCAAAATATACAATACATTATTNACATAGATTGTAAGGGTTGAAGAGATATAGATTGTAAGGGTTGAAGAGACATAGATTGTAAAGGTTGAAGAGACATAGATTGTAAGGGTTGAAGAGACATAGATTGAGACATTCTTTACAAATATGAAGCCCAGTAAAAATCTTACTGCTAAAGACTCTTTGCTACGGACTCTTAAGAGTTAAAAGTGTTTAACTTTATTGTTTGTTTCTATTATTGAATGAATACAAAACTACTTTCGTAATCAGAAGGTTATAGGTTCAATCCCAAGTCAACAGAGTGTCACCGTAAAAATGTATTAATGAGAAAGCTGAGGTTAGTTATCTTGTAGTGATTTTATTAATGCAGTAAAATCACTTAAAAGAATAACGGTATGTGTTTTACAATGATTTCGAGCTACATCAAGTTAGTTATTTTTACAACCAGATAGCAGCACACTCTGTATTTAACTTTTTAAATTCCAAAACCCACGCGTCCAACATATTATCTACAAGAGTTTTACGTCATATTATCCACACTTAAGCACTCTTCTAAATAGAACAATGAAAAACATTAGTGTTAGTTAGTACGGGGGCGGCAATATAAATCTAAAGTTTGATACTAAATCTAATCTAGCAATGTGATACTAAGGCTTAATGAAACTATGCGTAACTATACGTAATGAAACTATGCGTAACTATACGTAACGTACTAATACGCAATACGTAACTTGTTTCTCTTTGTTCATAATAGTACATTACGCGTCTAGCGTGGAAAGTAGCATTTTGCATGCGAGTGTGGAGTTTGCACCCGAGCGATAGCGAGGGTAGTAAAACCACACGAGCAATGCAAAATGCCGTTTTCGCACGAGTTGCGTACCGTACTTTATCTACGATTGTTAGATTTTAATAATAAATGCAGAAAAAAATAAT
>KZ651879.1:248187-268995 GCA_001010745.2 Gerris buenoi
AACAGAAATGTAAGCTATATACCTAATATGAATCATAGAAGAATTGCATTTAGTATTTTTTAGTAAGTCAGTCAATACTTGCTCTAGGCAGGGCCGGATTCAGGCATAGGCGACATAGGCGGCCGCCTAGGGGCCCGCACCACAAAGGGCAAAGAAATAAGGGGGGGGGGTATGACAAGCCAAAAAAAAAAATAATAAAAATGGCTATTTTATGCTAAAAGTATAATTTATTCCACCAAAAGAAAATAAAATATTATTTTTTGGCGTTCTATTTGAGTAGAAATAATAATCTAAAATCTAAAGAAACAGTTGATTTGATGCATTGCTCTCTTTGCATTTTGTTTGACCATTTTATTATTTCAGGAAATAAGTTATGTAGAATTTTATTGAAAAATAAAATATTTTCATAACATTTGAGCAAATAATAAAGAAACAAAAGTCCAGTCATGCACCATGACTTAATGAGCGAATTTTCAAAGAAATCTGTGTATTATTGACTTATGATAATATAGGAAAATTTTGGTTTAGAATTTGGATGGGTGAAAAAAAAATTTGGTACACACATACAGGATACAAAAGTCAAAATAGTATTTACCCTTCAAAGATGCACATCGTTAGAAAGCTCTTTAAGAGTACAGTAATTGTTGTTATGTACAATTTTATCATATTTTCATTTACAAGGGGGGTAAAATGGAAAAAACCTGTTTTTATGCTATTTTTGACCCTAAATGGTCAAAATTTGACCCCTAAATGAACTCCAAAAATTCTGACCAACGAACTCATCCTTTCTCCTTCTTTTACAGGGAAATCGTTCACTTAAACGACTCTCGAATCACTATGTTACATGCAATTTTGTTTCATCATAGCCAATTTACTCTACCGAGGCCTAAATAAAATTTCACTTCAAAAAACTAGTTATAAAACAAAAAAGTAAAAGTATAAAAAAAAAAGAAATGAAAAAAAAAAATTATGAATCAGAATTTAAAATGGTAAAACGTAAACACTATAGTTTTACTTTTTGAAACTAGAGAAAAAAAATGAAATACAACTCATATTATAGAAAAGAAAAAGCGGTTAGCTTGAACTCAACAAGAAGTCAAAAGAAAAAAAAAATAATAATCAATAAATAAAATTATGATCTTTTTTAGATAATAAACTATCGAGCATTTGAAAATAACTAAAAAAAAAAATAAGATAAAAAAAAAGGAAATTTTTCTTTTTCTTTTGAAAGTAATGACTTGAACGAAAGTTTAATAATACCATAAATAAATCTGTCATGAAAAAAACCTAATATTATAAAAATTGATGATTATCATCGGCTCGTTAAGATAATAATGGATCGAGTTTATGAGCTGAAGTGTAATGGGAGAGTGATTTGGTTGGTCGGCTATGGTTAGGTTTTAGATCGGATTACGGGTTTAGCCGAAGCACAGCATCGTGATAATACGGTGTTACTAATACACGGTGTTTCTAAAACACGGTGTTACTAATAGTGTAACATCTTGTACAGGTAATAACATCTTATTTCCTCGTTACATCCACCGTGTTCTAAACTTATAACCTTTATATTACCTTCTAAACTATCAGGTTTGCGAGAAAAGATTGATTTTTCTTTTTTTAACAAAAATACGTCTTTTTAATGAAAATACGTCGAAAATGAATAAGAGAGAGAGAGAGAGAGAAAACCCCAAAACTATTATTATTAATTATCATTACTAGAATAAGGGCTAGAAATAAATGTGGCTAAAACTAAACTAATTAAAATTAATTGTAACGGAAGAAAGCAACGGATTATCATAAAAGGAGAAGAAGTAGAAGAGGTAGAAGAATTTATATACCTGGGGAGATTAATAGCTAAGAATGACAGTACAATGAGAGAGGTGAACAGACGAGTTGCGATTGGTTGGCGATCATACTATAAAAATAAAGCAATATTTAAATCCAGTATAGATATACAACAGAAATGTAAGCTATGGAGAAGTACAGTCCTACCAACTATCACGTATGGATGCGAAACGTGGGTTTTAAATAGAAAGATACTGAACAAGCTCAGAGTAACGATGAGATCCATGGAGAGAAGCATGATAGGGGTAACAAGAAAGGATAGGAAAAGTAACGAATGGATAAGAAATAAGACTGGATTAGAGGATATAGGCAGGGTCGTATTGCTGAGAAAGTGGACATGGGCTGGACACACGGTAAGAACCAAAGACGGAAGATGGTCTAAGAAAGTACTAGAATGGTGGCCAGTAGACAGAAAGAGAAAAAGAGGCAGGCCTACAAGTAAATGGGATGATGAGATGAAAAGAGTATGTGGAGGAGCTACGTGGAAAAGGGTTGCGGAAGACAGATGGATGTGGAGAAGAATGGGAGAAATATATGAAGAAGTATGGCTTCCAATATAAAAGAAAAAAAATGAACTTAGCCTAAAGGCAACCACAGCAATGTGCTGATTTGTATCATTATACAATAAATGGTTATTATTATTATTATACTTAAAAATGTATTTAACGAAACACAAAGCTAAATTTTTAGAGGAGATTATAGTTAAAGTTATTCCAGAGAAGATAGCGTACAATGATCCCTGTAAATAATGACTCATCAAGAGCATATCATTTGAGAATGATCCCTGTAATAAATGACTCATTAAGAGCATTAGAACATATCGTTTGAGAATGATCCCATATCGTTTAACAATGAACCCTGTAATAAATGACTCATCAAGAGCAATTCATTTGAGAATGATCCCTATAATAAATGACTCATCAAGAGCATATCGTTTGAGAATGATCTCTGTTTAAATGACTCATCAAGAGCATATCGTTTGAGAATGATCTCTGTTTAAATGACTCATCAAGAGCATATCGTTTGAGAATGATCTCTGTAATATAAATAACTCGACAAGAGCAATTCGTTTTAGAATAATACCTGTAATGGGTTATGGGTTCGCTAACACCTTCGGATGACCTAGATTTAATAACTAACAGATGAGTCTGCAGTTTATTCCTACGACAATTTATAATTATCAGATGCAAGGCAATCAATATCTATCATAATCATACACTAAAAACTCAAATCATGCCCTAAAAACGCATATCATACCCTAAAAACTCATATCATACCCTAAAAACTCATATCATACCCAATAAAAACGATTTTCATACCCTAAAAACGCATATCATACCCTAAAAACGCATATCATACCCTAAAAACGCATATCATACCTTAAAAACGCATTTCATACCCTAAAAACTCATATCATACCCTAAAAACTCATATCATACCCTATAAAAACGCATTTCAAACCCCAAAAACTCATATAATATAGTCTATAAAGTTTTCGGAGGTCAAACATAATTCTCTCTGCGTAAATCGAAACTTTTATATATTTACAAAACAGCTTTCATAAAGCAATCAGTGGGTGATAGCGGAATAAATAGAGTTATAATTTATAATAATAAATGACCTATAGTATTAGGTGAGTCTTAAATCTACTTCATGTTCGTCGATCATAGTGAGACTATATTCTTCAATGTTTTAGAACTGTTTTCTTTTCTTTTATTTTTATTTCTTGTATACCTACTTATAGTTCATTAAAAATTATCAACCTAACTTTTAAAATCAAATTAATTTTTAATAAACCAATGGAACTTATTTAAAAAAAACTTCATTGAATTAAAAAAAAAAAAAAAAAAAAAAAAAAAACCTTTATGAACAAATATTAATGAAAAAAAAAAAATGAAACAGGAAAAAAGGTTATTAAGAAATAATAATAAGACTCTAAAAAAAAGGTGGATATAGAGGGATTAAAAAAGTTTATAAAAA
The DNA here is from genome assembly GCA_001010745.2 of Gerris buenoi. Classification (NCBI taxonomy): domain Eukaryota; kingdom Metazoa; phylum Arthropoda; class Insecta; order Hemiptera; family Gerridae; genus Gerris; species Gerris buenoi. The sequence continues at coordinate 252,013 of KZ651879.1, forward strand.
TTCTAAAAAGAGGATAAAAAAAATGGGGAGAAAAAAATAAAAAGAACCTTTTAACTTCAGTAAGATAGTATTTTTTTGGGCCCCTACCTCTCTCTATACACCTATATTCACTTGCCTCTTCTTTTCTTACCCTTCAGTTTAATGTTTAATGAGATGTAACAGGGAGAAGTAGACTTAATGATTCAGAAAGGAGAAGCACCAAGGGAGGGGCAGGCCATGCTTAATGCTTAGGGAGCAAGAACTTAAGTAAAAATGCTTTTTATAAAAGATACAAAAAAAAAAATATATATATAGNAAGATTTGTCTAGGTAGTGTGTTGAGGACCTCTTCATCTTGCAGGTGACTTGGAAATTTCTTTCCTTATTTTATCTTACTACTATCTTCTTCATTACAAGATAAATAATACAAATAAAAAGTCACAGAATGCTTTAGATACCTTGAGGTCTAGAAATGCATTACATTGAGCTACCTTATACTTATAAAAGTAAAAATGATTGAGAGAAAAATGTGATAAGATAAGCCGCTCTCAAGATTCTTAGCTTTATAGCCCAAAAATGTGTAGCTTTTTCACTTTATAGCCCAAAAATGCGTAGCTTTTTCATTTTATAGCCCAAAAATGTGTAGCCTTTTCACTTTATAGCCGAAAAATGTGTAGCTTTTTCACTTTATAGCCCAAAAATGTGTAGCATTTCCACTTTATAGCCCAAAAATGTGTAGTTTTCTTCACTTTCAAAATTGTGTAGCTTTTTCAAGCTACTATATGCTGTGGTAAGGAAAATAACATTACCTGTTAAAATGGTCCTTACCAACTTAAAAGATACACCATAAACACCGATTAACCATTCCAAAAGTATTGTTACACCATAAGATTTCTTTTGAAAAATCAAAGGGATAATTGTCACAATTCTTTCTCATTAGCAATTCCAAATATCCTCTTGCTTTCTCATGGTCTACTCAAAGAGTAGACCTTTGTTCAAGGGAAAGAGAAAATGGTTTTGAGTCAACCCTTCCCCGTCAGTCTAGAGTCCAGATAAAGTTTTTCAATAAATTATATTTATGCAATAAAATTAAAATAAATTAAAATAATTATTATAAAAAATTAATAATAATTATAAAATAAATAATCTTCAAGATAACAAGGGGAAAAAGGTTCATTTTTATAATCTCATAGGTGGTCTTAAACCACTGAGGAGGTATGGCGTAGGGGGGGTCAAGAGTGGGGGTGGTCTCAAGGGGCCCAATACCTACTACTCATGCCTTTATTTTCTTCTAATGCCCAAGACTTTTTTTTTATAAATTAGCATATAATGACGAATTTTTAAATGTGAAAAAGTCAATTTTATGCGTTTGTTAAGGCTTAATAAAAAAATATTTTCATCTCAACTTCAACAATTGTCACTCTATAATGAGAAAATGTGTTGGCTATTTTTTTGATGTTACATTTATTTCAGGAACAGCTGATCTAACAAGTTGCTTATCATCAGAATATTCTTAGGTCCATTCTATACGGATGATTATCATCAATGATGGAAGTCAAGAGCAGCTTATCCTACGATCATTTCTTTCTCCTCCTCCTCACTAGAAAATGCACTGACGATGATCTATTATGAAAGATCTCAGTCAATCTTAAAATTATTTATAACTTCTTTACTTTTGAATCAATCAGGCTCTTAATTCTGACGTTTAATTATTATTTTATACGAGAAAAAAGTTTAAGAATGCTCTGAGGCGTGTGCACTTCATAAGGCTTAAAAACTTATTTATTTAATTGTTATTATAAAAATAATTGGCGGCATCATAATAAAAAGTATCAATGAGTAATTAACTCTCTTAATGAAATGCCAATTATCAATGTCTAAATCTATAAAATATTCTATGGTTGTAAGGTTGAATGATATATGGCTTTTTTTTAAAAATTGCAATATCCAAGTAAAAGGAATTCTATATAATAAAAAAAAATAGTAATAATAATACTGATTCGTTGGAAAACTTCATATCTCGTATCATACCCTAAAAACTCATATCATACCCAATTAAAAACGATTTTCATACCCTAAAAACGCATATCATACCCTAAAAACGCATATCATACCTTAAAAACGCATTTCATACCCTAAAAACTCATATCATACCCTAAAAACTCATATCATGCCCTATAAAAACGCATTTCAAACCCCAAAAACTCATATAATATAGTCTATAAAGTTTTCGGAGGTCAAACATAATTCTCTCTGCGTAAATCGAAACTTTTATATATTTACAAAACAGCTTTCATAAAGCAATCAGTGGGTGATAGCGGAATAAATAGAGTTATAATTTATAATAATAAATGACCTATAGTATTAGGTGAGTCTTAAATCTACTTCATGTTCGTCGATCATAGTGAGACTATATTCTTCAATGTTTTNGTCCTGATAATTAATAATAGTTAGAAGTTAACAAAATACAACATAACATAATAATTAATAATATAACATTACTAAAACAGACATTTTACAACCTAATAAAAACTTTATAAGATGTAACTAAAGTTTACAATTTGATTGAAGTTTTACTATTGAAACAAATATTTAGCCGAATGTTGAGTAGAACAAATACATTATTGGAATATTGCTTTAAAGTCAGAAGGGAGTTTTTTCCTTACATTCGTTAAAACTTCCGACCTTTAGCTGCAAGAAGCATGGAAATTATAATCAGGCTATCTCGTGATATCACAACTTAATAAGTCTTTTATACCATAGCACTGGGTTAGTAAGTAAAATAAATAAATAAAAAATAGTAAAAAATCTAAATCTAATAAATAAGTGATAAAAAAACAAAACTACTAAGCTAAATCAAAAAAAACCAAAACGAAGAAACTGAAAAAGGAAAAATTAAAATAGTAAGTATATTTAAAATAAAAGAGAAAGAAGTAAATGAGTTTTGAACTTACTACCTCCTGCGATAGAAAGGGGAGAATTTGTGCAATTATTGCATTCAGCCTCTTGGCGATTTCAGTCTGAAAAAATAAAAAATATAAGAAATTATAAAAATGATCTAAAATAAATATATTAGTTTGATAATTAAGAAATAATACAACAGATTAATTCTTAAAACTTATAGGTTGATACTCTAAAAGTCAAATGTTAAAAATCTATAAATAATGAACAACGCAAAATATGTTAGGTAAAACTGATTTTGATTATAGGGTATTTGCTATTATTACTGATTATTATTGGAGTATATAGGAGTCATACTTTTGGAGTTAGAGAACTCATTTGTACTGTATACAGAACTCATACTCAGTATAAAGGTCTTATCTGGACTGTATACTATACTGTATACAGAACTCATACTTTACTTAACGTTTTTGTATGTTATGTTACTAAGCTACTCTGAGATACTGTGCTACTACATCCTTACAACTCTCTAATGGAGCTACTTATGAAGAGTTCTTCAAACAACCTTTTGAGTACTTTAGAGTACTTGAGCTGTCTAGTGGAGTCAAGATTTGTCTAGGTAGTGTGTTGAGGACCTCTTCATCTTGCAGGTGACTTGGAAATTTCTTTCCTTATTTTATCTTACTACTATCTTCTTCATTACAAGATAAATAATACAAATAAAAAGTCACAGAATGCTTTAGATACCTTGAGGTCTAGAAATGCATTACATTGAGCTACCTTATACTTATAAAAGTAAAAATGATTGAGAGAAAAATGTGATAAGATAAGCCGCTCTCAAGATTCTTAGCTTTATAGCCCAAAAATGTGTAGCTTTTTCACTTTATAGCCCAAAAATGCGTAGCTTTTTCATTTTATAGCCCAAAAATGTGCAGCTTTTTCACTTTATAGCCTCAAAATGAGAACCTTTTTAACTTTATAGCCCAAAAATGCGTAGCTTTTTCATTTTATAGCCCAAAAATGTGCAGCTTTTTCACTTTATAGCCGAAAAATGTGTAACTTTTTCACTTTATAGCCCAAAAATGTGTAGCCTTTTCACTTTATAGCCGAAAAATGTGTAGCTTTTTCACTTTATAGCCCAAAAATGTGTAGCATTTCCACTTTATAGCCCAAAAATGTGTAGTTTTCTTCACTTTCAAAATTGTGTAGCTTTTTCAAGCTACTATATGCTGTGGTAAGGAAAATAACATTACCTGTTCAAATGGTCCTTACCAAACTTAAAAGATACACCATAAACACCGATTAACCATTCCAAAAGTATTGTTACACCATAAGATTTCTTTTGAAAAATCAAAGGGATAATTGTCACAATTCTTTCTCATTAGCAATTCCAAATATCCTCTTGCTTTCTCATGGTCTACTCAAAGAGTAGACCTTTGTTCAAGGGAAAGAGAAAATCGTTTTGAGTCAACCCTTCCCCGTCAGTCTAGAGTCTAGATAAAGTTNAAAAAACTCTTCTACATTCTCCATATGGAGTGTTATTTTATGTAAAGTATTATTTTATTTCAATGTCTTGACAATAATAAGGTAATGAGAGTTTAATTGTAGGGTTAAAGTCTATTTTTTAAATGAATTTCCTCAAACTCAGTTATAATTTGAGTACTATTACTTTTCTTGAGGAGTCGTAGGACTGTTATTTGTCTTTCGAATGTCCTCTTGGAGTCAATTACTAGGATAATTTTGTGCTACATAATTTAGATTCTTAATTTTAGGGGACAAGTCGAAAAATAATACTATGAATCCCATTTTGTTCACAGAAAAGAACTTAAACATTCAAAAGTTCGGTGTTCACACGCGAACAATTTGACATGTGACACACGCAAAGGAGAAATGCTTCTTTAATATGTATGGTCAACAAATGGTGAGGACCAACAAATTGACCTCAGATGTGTATTTTAATTTTATTTTTTTAAATAATTTTTGAAGTATTTTCAGTAATTGTAACTACCACAAGGATATTTCAATGATTCTAAAATTTCATTTAAAACAGTAGATCATTGAAAATATTTAATTTATGTAAACATAAACACACCGAATTTGTTTTCATATTTATTCAATTAAATAAAAATATTTAATTGGTCAATTTCATAAGTTCAGTTTTTTTTTTTGTTTTTATATACAGTATTAGATTCGAATCTCCCATGGGATATTTTTATTAATATTTATTGCTAATTTATTATTATTGTTTTGACCATGTTATTTAATTGTACAGAATATTATTTTTATTATTTCAGTAATGTCTCACGATGGATTAGTACGCTTGTGTGTTTAGCAACCCATTCTATTTGGGCAGCATCACTGTTATGTTTGTAAATAAAGTGTTTCTCTCATGTCGATTTTCGTGACAAAAAATTATTCAAATTAGATTTGCATAAGACTGCACTTTTCAAAGAATGTTATCATTTTTGGTGATATAAATGATTATTCATTATTAACAAATAATAATAATAAAATACAATGTCTACCGTAAAAAGAATGGTTATCCACAATAAATTATCCAATATTGATAGCGGTCGTTAGCTAATGTTGGTGTGAATAAAAACACGATGCTAATTTTACCTACAATAGCAATGTGCAAGAAGGTAACTGCCTCACTGCCTGCTCACCTTGTAAGAGGGATGTGGGCTTACCCCCACTTCGCTAGACAAAGCGATAGTGTCCCGTCAATTGATGGCCTTATAAACTATGTAGTTAGTAATCATTTAATAAAACCCATTTGTATTTCAAATATGTAATATGTATACATATATCATACTGTTGCTTTGTACTTCATTTTATTTTACTTAATTTACTTTTTTAATTAACGAAATTGAAGTCGAATTTACAGTGACTAAAAAATGAAATAAGTTCTTCAAAAAAAAATGTACTACATATATTTAAAGTATTTTAAGTAAAGTGCAAATAAATAAGTGATATATTACTCCATGAACAAGAAGTATTTATAAAGAAACTTAATAGAATTAACAGTGTCTCATAATAGAGGGGGTAAAATAACGAAAAACGTTGTTTTACCTTTCTCCAGGTACGTCTGATTAAAAACAGAGCTAAGAAAGTTAAAATGTTCACGATACTGACAAGATAAAGGGCTTAAAGTGAAGGGAAACCTCAGGAAGGTAACTCTAAGCCTTCGACTTAAACCTCACTTTTTAAGTACATTGGAAGCCTTAGTACGTAAAGCCTGCAGAGAAGCTCCTAAAGTATGTTTAAATGTAAACCTATACAGGATCAAACGAGTGACAATCTTTACACAATGTTTTTAAAGAACTAACTATACGGTATAGATTTCGTTGACAGTAAACAAATTCTTATAATCCCAAACACAGTAGTTTTATAATTCTCTAAAAAAAAAAAAAGAGGGAATTCTCGCTTAGAAGAAACCTTTTGTGTGCGCTTTTTTTTTCGTGTACATAATACATGAAGACGATAAACACAAATTCATTGATTTGTGAATAATCTTATGAGTGAATGGAGTCAAATAGCATAATACAATGTTATACATATTATATGGAGGTAAAGGAGAGGGGAAAAAATAGAAATCTTTTCTATCCCCAAGATAAAATTAACAGAACTAACGTATAAAACAAACCGTATTCATACATTATTCATTTATTATACAACTTATTAAGCTTTCCTAAGATTTTAAAGAACTGTTGAGTTGTTTAAGAACAGATATGTATGTTATCCTTTTGAAATTTACAATTATAACAAAAAACAAAATCTCAAAATTTGACAAATGACAATTTAGTAACAGATCTTAAACATGTAAGTACTAAATTAAGGAAATCAATCTGAAATTTTACTAAAATATTCAGCCAATGTGGCACATTGCTTCATCACATCCTATTTCGTTTACTTTATATAGATTTTATGCTTTAACAACCTATTTTTGTTAATTTGATTTAATTTTCTCCCCCTTTTCTAAATCAAAATTGTTTTGATTTTTTACATGAATCCTTTAAGATCAATTTGAGCAAAATTTAAAGAGCGCAGAGCGCAGAAATTAACCTGGTGCTATCTGTAGAATACTTTCGACAAACCATCCAAATTTCATAAAAATCAGATGAGTACTTTTGAAGATATAGGTGTAAATAAATGTATGTTTGTGTGCTTGTAGAAGAGAAACAAATAGACACAGAAGGTTAAAACTTATAAGGGACCAACAATGTTTCCATCCTAATTTCATTAAAATCGGACGAATAGTTTTTACGATATGTTGGTTCTCCAAAATTGAGCGACAGACCTTTATGAGACCAACAATTTTCCTGATATCTGAAACGGATTTCTGTCTAGGGAGTTTTAAAATCGGAGACACGAAAAAATGTTCGTTTTTCAGAACGATAACATATAGCTTTCGTTACCTTCGGTAAGCTCGGAAGCAAAAATCTAAGCCAACTTTTAAGATGATGAATTAACATCAGGCTATTTCTGATATAAGAGATACATTTAAAAATCAATTAAAAAATCGTTAATATGATGTTTCAGGCACGAATATGCCTCGGTGGAGGCGAAATATAGCCGTTTAAGATGAAAGTTCGTCTTTATTAACAACATTTTTAACCCTTACCGACCCACACTTCAACGATCTAGATACTAAAAGGGACAAAACCAACAATCTACTCAATTAAAAAATGTTTAAATTACCCCATTTGAATTTAATAAATAATTTGTTTAATAAAAATCTCCTCTCCTTTTTTAAGATACTTCTTTAAAGATTTTGAAGTTATAAAAGTTATGACAGTTAAGTTAAGGATCAATAAGATCTTGGAAAGGCAGACGATAAAACCCAAGTTTTATTAATCTAATTAACTTGGTTAAAGATAAGTTGGAGGAGAAAGTCAAATCTGAATTTTAAAATAAAGCTGAGTCAGGTAGTATAGATATAAAGATTTAAGTTGAACGTATAACGGAAACGATATATTAACTGTTTGATATGTCAAGAGTGTAAGATACAATAATTAAAACGGTAAAAAGCAATACCGAAATTCAAATACGATTTTCAGGTAATATGTGTGCTGTGTCAACAAATAGAGGTTATGAAATTTTATTTAAAGAGAAACATTCTAAAATGATTATTAAAGAAAAAGTAATATGGAATAAAGGTAGAGCAATATTAGGAAAATATGGAATTTAGCAAATATTCGACTCATCGTCGGATGTTTTGAATTTGAATGAGATGATTTAACAAACTTTCTTCTCTTTTCATTTGATCTTTGAATTTTCAACACAGCTCTTTAAAAAAAGGATAAGCTATCAAACTGGTTGCTTTTTTTATTAATTAGTTTTGTTTTTTTAAATGTTAGTGGAAATTTTAAGAGTCCTAAAAAACTAACAAATTAAAAGAAAATGGTCGTTACTTGCAAGAGAAATCGGTTGAAAAAAAATGTAAGCAATCAGCAAATGCACAAGAAACTAGTTTGAGCGTGAAAAAAGTCTAACAAATCACACAAGGAATCATAATGATTAAAAAGATGGAGAAAAGAGACGGCCCAGTGTGCCGTCCCTGGGGTATTCCACATGGAATATGGAGAAAACTCGGAAAGCGTGACGGGAAACATGAGTTTTCACATGAAGAAGTTATAAAGGGAGGTTAGATTTCATGGAATCCAAAAGGGAGTCGTACGAAAAGTCCTTTTCCCTTAAGTCGGAACAGTCCCTTAGCTCTAGGTTCTATGCCTTTTGGGGACAGGAAAGCACCTCTGAGCTTTCAGCTTTTCCACCCACCACTCTCTCGGCCAGCTGCTAATTGGAAAGCCTGAAGGGTCGATCCCTCGGGCCCTCTAAGTCAACCGGGCGCACGATATAACACCCCTAACACCGCACTGAAATTCTCTTCCAACTACCTCTAAAACAACCCCTCGACTAAAAGTGAAAAAGAGACATCCGGTAATAAACTTAACGCCTTTGAAAGTCTCCCTATTACACGTAGCCCGGAACTCATGATAAAACGAGTGACAAGATAATCAAATTATAATAACGTACTCCAAAACATTAAAATATACTGGATCAATGACAAAAGGGAACCAGAAAATAGAGAGTTTAAGAGACTAAACATTATTCATTGAACTATCAGTTTATTTATAAAAAAAATCTTATTGGTAGGCTATGATTAGATACCAAAACAACTTTTTTACTATATCATCTAAGATCAAACATTATTATAATACTAAAGTTCGTAGGCTTCCGCGGTTATAATTCCCTTAGAGACGCGGTCACCACCGAAAGACCTAGAACTCCAGTATCTTTTATATAATCGAGTAGTGTCCCGACAACGGCGACGGCGACGGGCGACGACTCACCTCTAAACGATTTATAACGTTAAAAATTGATGCACCATAAGCTGGGATTGAACCAGTGACCTCCAACACATGAGGCGGATCCTCTACCACTGAGCCACGCCCTTGCACTGAAGCTACGAGCATAAAACTTACTATTTAAATTATAACTAGCTCTTTTTTAACCATATTTATTATGCCCGTTGCCACGGGCATAACGGCTAGTTATAATATAAAATATCAAAGAATTTAGTTAAATGAAAATTATGCTACTATATCCAACCACTTACCGACTAACTGCATAACTATAGAACATTAATAAAATCGAATATAGAATATGGGAGTAATATAGTTTAGCCTGTTTCATCTAACTGAAATAATAACTAAATTTAGCATTCAATTTTTAAACTATTTAATATAAATGTTATTTTACTATAATTTATATACAAAGCATATTAAAAGGAGATATTTATGTTGCCTTAACATTCTGTAGATAAATTGCCTCAACATTCTGTCTAAGATCCAAATATAGGTTAATATTAGAAAGTACACAATAAAATTCGAGTTTTTTTATTCCCATTTGGGAATATTGGATCATGTAAAGTAATAATATCCAAAGAAATGTGATAGGTAATAATATAAACCATGTCATAAGATAATGTAAATTAACAATATCCAGTAATATTGATAATGTCAATTAATAATATCCAGGAATATTGATAATGTCAATTAATAATATCCAGGAATATTGATAATGTAAATTAATAATACCCTAAAAAATGTGATATTAATTTATACCACATCATAAAAACAATATGAACTACTATATAAGAAATAGCGATATAGCGACAAAGAAACGTAAAGAAAAAGGGGACAAAAACTGAATTTCCGTAACAGGCTATATGGCTATGAAGTTAGATTTGTCACGTATTGTCGTAAATTGCACCACACTGAGTGAAGGAGAAAAAAAATAAAACGAGCTGACTATGACATACAATGTGAGTAGAAAAAGGAAAAGGGCTCTTCAGTCGGAGAGAATGTGTCTAGTGAGGCGAGGAAATTGGCTGTAATATACAGGGGACACGGCTCCCATAAGAACAGATACGTGTGGAGGGAGAAAACAAGCGATGGAGTCATAGGATGTGTGAAAGATTGGGGGTTACTTCAATAGACCGTTAAGAGGGCTCTGTAATGACCTTCCGCAATAATAATGATCGTCTATTAACAATAACACAACTGGAAGAATAGTGAGCTATAAGGAGAAATAGTGAGCTGTAAAATAGGGGTGGACAAATCTATAGAGAAACTAGTGGAAACAAAAGACCCCACAAGAATTGGCCCTTTACGTTATAACAAAAAAAAGATTTAAATGGTTTCTTTTTTTTATTATTATATTATATATATTTTATATTATAACAATTTAACACAACTGGTACTTATGAACACAAGTGCCATTACAAACATAAAAACATACATTGAAAAGAAAATATTTATAAAGATTAGGCATTAAAGGGTTTCCTTATTGTATATTGTTGTTAACTGTGAAAATAATAATACGTTATTACGATTGTACCAAAAAAAAAGATCTTGAAATCTTGTTAGTAAAAGCAAGGACTTTTTTTTGATCGTGAGAACACAATTAGAGGCGGACGTCGAAATAGTAGATCAAATCTTAATTCAGACTATGAGAGTAACAATCAGAATTTATTTAAGTTGAAAAAAAGCTTTTAAGTCGACGAAAGGCTTTTAAAGTTGTTATAATTTAACGTATAAAAGATTTAAGACCTAAAATGAATGTATATTTGAGAAACGAAAAAAGCAATATAAGTTATATAAATTTTTATTCAGATAAATAACCTCCTTTAAGTAAAAAAAACATAGATAAATATCAAAAGCCAAGGATAATAGGGCAATAAACTTATTATGGAGACAGGCAGATATAATTATTATCTATCCTTACAGGTAACAGCTATTAAGCTAGGGTTACAATTATTATTTCTAGATAATAGGAGTAACCTTTTAAAGATCAAATTGAAAAGAAAAAAGTTACGTAATTTAATCTATAAATATAAAAGTCAATGTGGATGTGTCTAAGAATATGTTCTTTATAGCCACTTTAATTCTTTGAGGTATCTAGACCATTTGACACTTATATTGTATTTGTCATCAATCTGATGGTAAAATTACTAGTAGAGTTTTATTACCTATTACTCATTTGATTGATATTTAAGTGTTACATTAAAAGACCAAATTCTACTAAATTACCTATTAATTACAAATCTCAGGATTAGAAATCGTTAAACAAAAAAAAACAAAAAATATTTTGAATCGTTCTTCCATCTGCTGTAAATGTTCTTCTTAATTATTTATATATCTTGATTCTTTCAAAATCTTTGATAAATGATTATAAACTTAATCTAGCATAATATTATTTACCAATTAACACGATTTGAAGAAAAACTTTCACCAAGTATACGGTTGTTTAGGATTATCATAATACTACATAGCGTCACGTATCTTTTATATAATCGAGTAATGGAGTAGTGTCCCGACAACGGCGACGTCGACGACTCACCTCTAAATGATTTATAACGTTAAAAATTGGTGAGCCATAAGCTGGGATTGAACCAGTGACCTCCAGTTCCTGAGACTCGGACACTACCGCTGAGCAATGCCTGTGTAATGATTAGGAGGGCATAAAACTTTCTATTTAAACAGTAAATATCTATTTAAATATTTTAATTATAACTATCTTTTTTTTGACTATATTTTATTCTGCCCGTTATCACGGGCATAACGGCTAGTTGTATATAAAAACAGCTGAGCAGTCACGATATAAAAAAGAGGTAGGTATAAAAAAGATGTGATGGCTTATCGTGCTAAACTTCGCTTTTCCCAGGGTTGAAAAAAGTACATTCATTTGGTGGCATATTGTAATTAAACAATGAACAGAGAATAGAGGTAATTAATTAATTGTAACAAAACATTTGTGGCAGATAGACATGTTGACGCTTTTAATAAATAAATCTCGGGAAACGATTATTCCGCTGGTATTCTATGAAAAAGCGGAAAAAGTACATTATAAAGTGAATGAATTATAAAGCTATGTGTTACATAGATTGTCGATGATTATTTGGGCACTTCGAAAGCCCGGAGGGTGATTCTTTTTCAATCCAGTCGATTCTATTTTATGTAAAAAAAAGGCGGTAAACACGTAGACAGGAGGGTGAATGAATAGAAGCAGCTTGGAGCGGAGAGAAGCTCGGTGACGGTTGACTGAATACGAATGAATGAGAGGAAAGGTTTTCGGCACGGCATCACTGACGCGGAACGAAAAGGGAACCGAGGTGTCAAGGGAAGAGCTACCAGAGGGGGAGTACAAAACCAGACGCAGAACAAAACAACGACATAATATCACCCCCCTGGTGAAGTGGGAGTGACATAGTGTCGTGGAAACCGGTACTGCTCTTGGCTCCGAAGTGATATAAGAGAAAACAGGGGGTGGATTCTGATTGCATCGATCTCTAGGGACGAGGGCGGTGTTTGGTCGAGGGTAGTGTTTACATAATCAGCAGACCGATGCCCCTAGGGAGACCTTCTGTTTATCAACGGACTGACACCGGCCACCCCTCCGCCACAAACCAAACTCAGGAGTGTCGAATATACACAGGAACCCGGTGAAACGGTCATTACACATGTACATGGGCAAGCGATGCTCACCACACCAAACATGCTTCTCCTGTCACATGATACACATTTCAATAACTGGCAGAACCACTTGTACAACTAACTCTACCCCGTCCATGCATAAATTCCACTCTCGGCATATTTTAAACACGATTTAATCAGTAAACCTTAACAACAATGTTGATTCGGTTAGCTCCACTCTGATTTACTCCTTCGTGATACTGACTACTAACTGATAAAACACCAAGATAAACTTCGACCGTTATCTACTGCAAAATCTAAAAGTCTATGGGAAAAAAATCATGATTTCGCACCGAAAAATAGAAAGTGATAAAGTGAACTACATTTAAAGGCCCATTTGCACTTTGATTAGTGCGAGTGCATGTGTTAAGTAAATTTTGTCAAATGTTTAGTGAAAATTTCCTTAAAATTTCTTAACTCTTACACTAAACACATGGTGTGCAAATGGGTTTAGTGTTTTTAAACACTCGCACTTTCACTGATGAGAGTGTAAATGGGCCTTAAAACGACGTTTTACTATTAAAAAATGGAAAAGCTTGCAGTAAGCTGTCATCCATTTTAAACGAAAAGCTAAGAATAGTAAACAAAATCATTCATAGCAGAAAATTATAACCGCAGCAAACAGTATCAACAAATTGCGGACTGAAACCATTTGAACTAGTATGCAGAAGGGTGATAAAGAATAAGATAATGACATAACAGCATCACTATCATTGATGCTTATCTGAAGAGGGATAATTCCGATGGAAAGAAGTCTTTAAAATGTACCCTGAGGAATGAGGAATAACTGGATGGTTAACCGGCGTGGCAGTAAGTTCATATTATTCACGACACATCTTCAGAAAAGGGTTAACTCGACGAACCAAGGCAGATTTTTAGGTCTGTTGATGCATTCAGTTATAATGATTTAATGGAAAAAATTCTATTATCCTATAAATGAATAGCTTCTCTATTTGGTTTACATTGGTTGATGGTATGAAAAGGAAATGTTAACTCGACTAACCAAGGCAGTCTTTTGACTAACCAAGGCAGTCTTTTAGGTCTGTTGATTCATTCAGTTATAATGATTTAATGGAAAAAATTCTATTATCCTTTAAAGGAATAGCTTCTTTATTTATTGGTTTATATAAGTTATGATGATAAGTTAAGTGTAAACCACGTAACTATAACATCTGATGGTTCATCAATAACATGTCTATTGAGGGTTCATTCTGCATAACGATAAAAGATGCACTATCAATACATAGTCTATAACTAATGTAATGAGTTTTACCGTGCATAAAATGCAGATGAGATCTAATAAAGATTGCGGAGTGAGTAAACAAGTCAACGTGGTATTAATAATAAGACAAGGGCGTTGCAGATGGGCATAACAAGAGACATCGTAAGATTGAAGATAGTCAGAGGTTCATAAATGCCGAGGCAGGAGCGTAACCGATGAATTCAGCCGTGCAGTGAGCTTAGTGGCGCGGAACAGACCGTAATAAATGCGGCAGGGCGCTTCTAAAGAGGTTCCTGACGTCCGCTCCGAGAGGGGATATTACTACGACAAAAAAACATAGAGGCGACAGTTGGGGCCGAGGGCAGAATAACAATGTCCCAATATCGTCCCCTACTCCTCTTACCGGTTTCCGTTGAAGTGGACGGTTCCTCTAGGGAGAGGAACACGCCTGACCAAACCCTGTAAAACCCTTTCAACTCCCCTCGACAAATATGATTAGGGCTTGGGAAGCCGGTTATTCAGGAGGGGTCGACCCATGTTCCCTGCACGAGAAGCAGTCGTTTTACCGGCAGCAGGGTTATTACGATCGAGGGACCCCTCCACTCCGACCCCTAGGGAGCTACACATGTCACAGTAACCGCTTTTACACACTCGCATTACACATGAGTGCCTACACACACCCTCCAGCTTAACACACGTACTAACAAAAAGGCTGCACTTAAAAAAACACAAAATAAAAAAAAATCTAATCCCCCTCTCATTCCAGCTACACATTATTCATGTGGTGTTGCAATGTAGTAAAAGTTGAATACTAAAAAGACAGCTTTAGCTTTTCACAATTATTCATTTACAAGCAACTTGTTAACTTATATTGGACCTCCATACTAATATAACAAAAAAGCGAGATACACACGTTTATTACAGTCCTTAAAACTTGGGTTTTATAGCAATCAGTATCGCCATTCTCATCAGATAAAATCTACATAAAACCGAACAACCTGTGTAATACGTAATAATGCCTCTTATATTCCAACTTCCAGAGTTTATTTTTTATTACTTTATTCCTCTGCACCGGATAAGAGGAATTATTATTATTAAAACTAGTTTTTCAATTTAACTTACTTCGCACATAACTCAATAAGAGTTGAGCTAACGATTCGGAATTTGATACGGTTACAAGAAACAATTAGATAAACCTCCGTCATGCTTGTTTAACAATAAGTTACATTAGGTACACGTGCTTTCTGACTGAACACACAACTTGTTGGACTTCTGAGCTTCATCATTTTATAAACCATCATAATGATCAAAAAGATAGCTGAAAAATAAAAAAAATGGATGCATTTATTTTCCTAAATATGGGGTGATTTGATTTTCTTCAGGAATATTGAATATTTAAGTTTAAGTATATAATAAAATATGATTAAAGAAAGCTAAAATATTATATCTTATTTACTTTTACCAGCCTTTTAAGGTTTCTATACTAAACGAATTCCACAATTTTCAACCGACAACTTGGATTATTCGTATATTTCTACAATTCCGATAACTTTTATCAAATAAATATAAACAACTACACATGCATTTTTACTATATTAATAATTACCTATATTTCAACCAAGGTTATAGATTAATATATAATTAAGCTATAGATTACTTCTTTCTTAACGATCATTCATATGTAAAAGGGACAGTAAAATACCACGAGAAATATGATAAAATTTAAACATATAAGATAACAATTTAATAACAACTAAAAGAAACTTACTAAAAGGAACTATGAATTAAAAAACCGCATTATCAATCCACACTAATTGATTTCTCGATGTATTTAAATGTCAAAATAAAACAATTTTCTTCCTCAAGTTTTTTCTTATCAAAAACAATTAGTTCGCATGCAAGAAAAAATTCCTACTTTTTAAAAAAATATTGTTTTTTGTAGTTAAGTAAAAAATTATAAACAGTAACAATTAACTAAAGATTAATTATATAGCATAAAAATATTCTAATGTTAAGTTAATGGCCCAATTATGTACATACAACGATTAAAGTTATCAAACAAAAAGAGTGTTTATAAACCAATATTCGATTAAAAAATATGTTGGTCATTTAAAGTAAAAACTTGAAATAAAAGAAAATTTTAATGACCAATTTATATTTTTATTTGTTATTTTATGATTAAAATTTATTAATTTTTAATCAAATAGAAGTACTTAAATTAAACAAGTCCTTTCGCTTATCGTACTTCAAGTAACCAATTAAAAATAAAAGAGATTAAATGATAACAAGTATTAGTCTAATAAGAAATTTAAGAATGAACATACATTAGCTATTTAATTAACTTTAAAACTATTAGCAAGCAATTTATTTGGCTATTATTTATTATCTTTTGGTAGCTATTTATTTTTTATGCGTATAGGTATACGCCAGTTGATGTCATAAATTTAGTTGTAAAATATACAGCGCGGAATTTGAAATATCATAGAAATCTAAGACTGCCTGAAAAATTTCTGTTATTTCAACATATTTACACCTTTTCTGACGTGAGAGCTCTCGATTGTAAAAAAAAAATAAAAAAAAAACCTAGTTTGAGGGTGAATTATCTCGAAATATTTCGTATATGATTTAAAGAAACAATTTTATCCTAAAATACGAAAAGTTAAAATGGAATCCTTCTACAAATTTTATTGATATAACTAAACAAGCAATAAATATTAAAAACTATAATATAATATTAATAAAAAGTTTAAAAGAATTTAGTTAAATGAAAATTATGCTACTATATCCAACCACTTACCGACTAACTGCATAACTATAGAACATTAATAAAATCGAATATAGA
>KZ651879.1:384681-395969 GCA_001010745.2 Gerris buenoi
TGTCGGTTTGCACAAATATGGCAGCCGTATCGCGGCCCACCCTGATTACCAGCCTCACTAACCCGCACAGGGGAGAGCACACAACACTTCCCTACACTTCCCCTCGTCTCTTGGCAAGGTTCTCTAGTGCTCCACGTGGAGCCCGTGCCTTATACATGGGACTAAACAACCGACCAATCACCAGCCTCGCTTCACAGTCACTCCGCCTGGGCTCCGTATAAAAGCTATACGACTCGACCTCTTCCTAGCGTCAACGACAGCCAATAGAAAACCCCGTCTCTCGAACAGACCACGCCCCCGGCACGGCTCCACGTGGAGCCCTCTGCTAACGAAAGCTACGGGATTTTCGCAATCTATTATTGGGTGGAGGGAGGCCCCCACGCCGAATTTAACAAAAGGTCTTACTCCGACGACATTTAATAGAAAATCACGTGCGATTAAATGATTAAATTCGATAATAATTATTTCCCCCCCTCTTTTAAAAACCGCCTCTTTTACCCGCAAAACCGCTATTGTTTCCGACACCGCGCCGGAGCTAATCGTTCCGGATCCGGGAAAACGCGGAAACGGTAAACGCTTTTCTCGGCTCTACAAGAAAAACCGATTATTTCTTTTTAGAGGCTCTACGAGTGTTTGGCTCGGACTCAAAAATAGGGAGAGCCGGGGGGAAAGAAGTTTTGTTTAACGTAAATAGACGGGACATACAGACAGACCTCCTCTACGAGATGCTCTAGAAACAATTTGTAAACACAACTAGACCTCCAGGAGGGACAGACAGACAGACACTCCCTCCAGCACACACACACACCCAACCAGATAAAAATAATCACATTACAACACCCGTTACACTCTCACTTCTTCACCCGTTTCTAACACCGACAAAATTACGTTTAATTTGATTAGCCAATGTCCTCCTGCTCGGTATATCATAAATAATTAGACATTTCAACGTGTGTAACCCTATTTATATAATATGTTGTAAAGCAAATAAATCTGTAGGATAAATTATTATTGAATATTTAAATATTCCGTCATTATTTTTAATTTACTTTGGATAACTTAATTTATTTTTGTTAAAAACAAATATAAATATTGCACATCAAACCCACCTTGAAACGGTAAATAACTGTGAAGTAGAAAATATTAATTAATTATATCGTCAAGATTAAATTAATTATGAACATAATATAAATTATTTTGCTTTAACGATTTATAACTGTTTAGTTACAGTTAATGTATATATTCCTCTTAAATAAATTAATTGTAAAAAAAAAAACTAGCCCAAAAATAAACTAGGAAATTCAAATTAATGTGGGTATGTCAAATGAAAAAATTGGCATTAAGGTCAATATGGAAACAAATTAAAATATTGAAAACTGTCAATTATTAGAATGGCACATATAGCATCCTAGCGTCCTAAAAAAGACCAATATTGCAATACAAGTAAAATGGCGGTAGACCAAAAAAATACATTATGTATTTCCAATGCTTTCAATCCTTCCATTTCCATTACCTTCAAGTTTAACTATAATGTATAAAGCAAAAAAAAAAAAAAAAAAAATGTTTCAACTATTCTCTTAAATGAAAGAAATCAAAAAAGTATTTAGGCGCTTCCAGGAGAATCTATTTTCCAAGATAGTGGCACATACAAGAGATTTGATATGAAGACTATCACAAAAATAAAATAGTAAATGTAATGGTGATAGGTGCTGTAAAACGGCATCAAATATAATACAAATTTGAAGAGGAAAACATGCTGTAAAACGGCATCAAATATAATACAAATTTGAAGAGGAAAACATGCTGTAAAACGGCATCAAATATAATACAAATTTGAAGAGGAAAACATGCTGTAAAACGGCATCAAATATAATACAAATTTGAAGAGGAAAACATGCTGTAAAACGGCATCAAATATAATACAAATTTGAAGAGGAAAACATGCTGTAAAACGGCATCAAACATAATACAAATTTGAAGAGTAATGGATGCTGCAAAATGGTATCAAACCTAACACAAATTTAAAGAGCAAAAGTTGCTGCAAAATTATATCAATCCTTATAAATTTAAGAGTAAAACATGCTGCAAGATGAAAGCGAACCTAATACAATTTTGAAGAGTAAAGGATGAAACAAAATGGTACCAAACCTAACACAAATTTGAAGAGTAATGGATGCTGCAAAATGGTATCAAACCTAATACAAATTTAAAGAGCAAAAGATGCTGTAAAATAGAATCAAACATGATACAAAAATTTAATGAGGAAAACATGCTACAAAATGGTATCAAACAAAATACAAATTGGAAGAGTAAAGGACGCTGCAAAATGGTATCAGACTTAATAATACAAATTTAGGAGTAAAACATGCTGCAAAAATGGAATCAAACCTATAATAAATAATAGGTAATATAATAATAGTAATAAATAATAATAATAAATAAAAATAAGAAGCAGAAAAGGTGCTGCAAACTAGTATCAAACATAATAAACATTTAAAGAGTAAATGATGCGAAATGGCATCAAACTTAATAACAATAAGAATGTATGATGAATGGTATATGAAGAGGAAAATATGCAGTAAATTGGAAAAAAAGAATAATAATGTGTAAATATAAAATTGTTCTCGATTGACCAGTACTGATCGAGTTGTATAAGGTTTGCTGAATAAAAGGTGTTTTAGATTCTCCTATTAAAACGTATTAAAAAAAAAAACGTATTAAAACGTACTATTAACTCGAGTTGAATATAACTAAGTGTAGAGTGTTTTGTGATAAGGCATCAGCTTTACACCGGTGAGTCAACAAGACATCCGTGAACTAATCATCGCACACCCTTCAGCAGATAATGGAACGCTGGTATCCCCTCACCTGTTCAACCATAACCTCCCCTACGGCTTCAAGTATTCTTCTACAAAATAAATAAATTAAACCAAAGTCAAGCCACACTCGTTAAACTACACAACTATAATTTCTAAAGAGAGCTTCTGTTAGGTGGAAAAAAAAACCATACATCTTATTATTATAAAATGTCACTATCACGATGACCTGTTTTTATTTACCTCCAACTCCAACCGCAAATCTAAGCAAATTTTTATTGAGGAGTTATAAATATTTTATTTTTCTATAATTTAAATAAAAAATTAAAGTTATGGTTTGTCAGCGAATTTTCTGCGATTTTATAACGTTTGATGTTTCATTCATCTTTTTTATTCTTGCAACTCATTTTACCATTTCAAAAATGAAATGAAGACAATGACCTTTTCTATATTGTTTCTTCATCGTAAAAAAGCATTCCAAAAGAGAATTATTTTTGTTTTTCAAATGTCTTCATAATCATAATGATAAATTAAAGTATGCATTTAGCAAAATTTAAAGAGCGCAGACGGTTGAAATTTATTTGGGGCTATCTACGTGCTAGTTTTGACAAACCAATTTTGAGTACTTTTTGAAGCTGCAAGTGTAAGTTAATGAATGTTTGTGTGCACGTGAAAGAAAAACAAATGGGCACAAAAGGTAATAACTTATATGGACCATATAACTTATATGGGACCGACAATGGGCTAATAATAACCTACATAGCTTTTAAGATAGGTTGGTGCGCAAAAATTGAACGACAGATAGATACGGAACCAAAAATGTTCCCTGATATCTGAAACGGATTTCTGTCTAGGCATTTTTAAAAATTGGAGACACAAAAAAATGTTCGTTCTTCAGATCGACCACATGGCTTCCGTTATTTTCGGTAAACGCGGAAGCAATATATAATTGCTAAACAAAAAATTATAACAGTTTTTAAGCTAAAATATATATATTTTTCTTATAAAACTATTCTATAGCATTATTAGTGTACAAATACAAATGCTGTTTTATTTTTAAATATATCAAACTTTGCATAAGGTTGCTCTCTGATAATAATAATTCCTTCAAAGATAAAAACAAATGAATAAAAATAATAATAAATAAATATGATAAGGGTAATCAAATTAAGGCGGGAGTTTTTAGTTGGCGTATAGGAGCAACACGTGGTTTGATAACACTTCCCGACTAACAGCTGGGCATTCATAAAAGGAATTCCAAACACCTCACTACATACTTCATAATAAAATATCATTATTATATATTTACTAGGTTTTTATTAGCTTGCTTTCTTTTTTGTTTGTTTGTCCAGTACAAATCTTGCAATCGATTTTTAACTAACTTCCCGAGTAGACATTTGAAACTTTTAGAATAAGTCAGAACACGATGACAATGCATTATTTTAATACTTTTCAGCCATCTTTCAGCAAAATTTAATTCGTTTTCAGCAAATTGTGCTGTTTGCACAATTTCGCAAAAAATAGTAACAACCAAAATATATATATATACTTGAAGTATTTACTTTAACAAAGCTATGATTGATCAAAAGTCCTGCTGTTTTGGCAGTTAATGTAATGGTTAATAATACATTAATAAGTGGTGACTAGAGTCAGTTGAGAGGTAAAGCTATATTCTTTTGTTCGAAAAAAAAGGGGAAATATATTTAGGTCCGGCCATAGGGTCTAAACACTGTTATCCATTGGAAGGGAAAAAATTCAATGGTGTGGTGATAATTCAGTCGAGTTACAAAAAAAAGTCTGGCAGCGTGAATTCGAACTCACACCCTTCTGACTACCAGACTTGAAGAGCCAGAGGAGAAATTACACATTTTTTTCACCCTTCAAAGCTATAAAGCAAAAAGAAAAATAATGTGGTAAAATGCTATGAAAGGAAGATATAGTAGGCAAACCAGGATGACTTTAGCTTTCGGTGGTATTGGTATTGTAAAAAGTAAAACATTCTATTGACCTGTAAAATTTAAATAACATCTATGGGATAAGGAAATGAGCGACGTAGTATAATACTGAAAGTATGTATAACAAAAATTTATATAATGGTTATAATCTTACATAGAAACCTGATCCAATACAAACATACTTTAAGGGAACCATTGCTGGAACAGTTTGAGACATTTAAGTCTTTTGGTGCTACAATTTAATAGGGAAGAGTACATGAAGAGATTAACTTAAGAGAAAACGATATAGCTTTAATGAGACACCTACTTTTAACATTTAAGTCTCTTGGTGCAACAATTTAATAGGGAAGAGTACATGAAGAGCTAACTTAAGAGAAAACGATATAGCTTTAATAAGACACCTACATTTAACATTTAGGTCTCTTGGTGCAACAATTTAATCAACTGGAAGAGTAGATATAGAGATTAACTCAAGAGACAATTATATAGCTTTAATAAGACACCTACATTTAACATTTAAGTCACTTGGTGCAACAATTTAATCAACTGGAAGAGTAGATATAGAGATTAACTCAAGAGACAATTATATANATTCACAAAATGTAGGGATTCACAAAATGTAGGGATTCACAAAATGTAGGGATTCACAAAATGTAGGGATTCACAAAATGTAGGGATTCACAAAATGTAGGGATTCACAAAATGTAGGGATTCACAAAATGTAGGGATTCACAAAATGTAGGGATTCACAAAATGTAGGGATTCACAAAATGTAGGGATTCACAAAATGTAGGGATTCACAAAATGTAGGGATTCACAAAATGTAGGGATTCACAAAATGTAGGGATTCACAAAATGTAGGGATTCACAAAATGTAGGGATTCACAAAATGTAGGGATTCACAAAATGTAGGGATTCACAAAATGTAGGGATTCACAAAATGTAGGGATTCACAAAATGTAGGGATTCACAAAATGTAGGGATTCACAAAATGTAGGGATTCACAAAATGTAGGGATTCACAAAATGTAGGGATTCACAAAATGTAGGGATTCACAAAATGTAGGGATTCACAAAATGTAGGGATTCACAAAATGTAGGGATTCACAAAATGTAGGGATTCACAAAATGTAGGGATTCACAAAATGTAGGGATTCACAAAATGTAGGGATTCACAAAATGTAGGGATTCACAAAATGTAGGGATTCACAAAATGTAGGGATTCACAAAATGTAGGGATTCACAAAATGTAGGGATTCACAAAATGTAGGGATTCACAAAATGTAGGGATTCACAAAATGTAGGGATTCACAAAATGTAGGGATTCACAAAATGTAGGGATTCACAAAATGTAGGGATTCACAAAATGTAGGGATTCACAAAATGTAGGGATTCACAAAATGTAGGGATTCACAAAATGTAGGGATTCACAAAATGTAGGGATTCACAAAATGTAGGGATTCACAAAATGTAGGGATTCACAAAATGTAGGGATTCACAAAATGTAGGGATTCACAAAATGTAGGGATTCACAAAATGTAGGGATTCACAAAATGTAGGGATTCACAAAATGTAGGGATTCACAAAATGTAGGGATTCACAAAATGTAGGGATTCACAAAATGTAGGGATTCACAAAATGTAGGGATTCACAAAATGTAGGGATTCACAAAATGTAGGGATTCACAAAATGTAGGGATTCACAAAATGTAGGGATTCACAAAATGTAGGGATTCACAAAATGTAGGGATTCACAAAATGTAGGGATTCACAAAATGTAGGGATTCACAAAATGTAGGGATTCACAAAATGTAGGGATTCACAAAATGTAGGGATTCACAAAATGTAGGGATTCACAAAATGTAGGGATTCACAAAATGTAGGGATTCACAAAATGTAGGGATTCACAAAATGTAGGGATTCACAAAATGTAGGGATTCACAAAATGTAGGGATTCACAAAATGTAGGGATTCACAAAATGTAGGGATTCACAAAATGTAGGGATTCACAAAATGTAGGGATTCACAAAATGTAGGGATTCACAAAATGTAGGGATTCACAAAATGTAGGGATTCACAAAATGTAGGGATTCACAAAATGTAGGGATTCACAAAATGTAGGGATTCACAAAATGTAGGGATTCACAAAATGTAGGGATTCACAAAATGTAGGGATTCACAAAATGTAGGGATTCACAAAATGTAGGGATTCACAAAATGTAGGGATTCACAAAATGTAGGGATTCACAAAATGTAGGGATTCACAAAATGTAGGGATTCACAAAATGTAGGGATTCACAAAATGTAGGGATTCACAAAATGTAGGGATTCACAAAATGTAGGGATTCACAAAATGTAGGGATTCACAAAATGTAGGGATTCACAAAATGTAGGGATTCACAAAATGTAGGGATTCACAAAATGTAGGGATTCACAAAATGTAGGGATTCACAAAATGTAGGGATTCACAAAATGTAGGGATTCACAAAATGTAGGGATTCACAAAATGTAGGGATTCACAAAATGTAGGGATTCACAAAATGTAGGGATTCACAAAATGTAGGGATTCACAAAATGTAGGGATTCACAAAATGTAGGGATTCACAAAATGTAGGGATTCACAAAATGTAGGGATTCACAAAATGTAGGGATTCACAAAATGTAGGGATTCACAAAATGTAGGGATTCACAAAATGTAGGGATTCACAAAATGTAGGGATTCACAAAATGTAGGGATTCACAAAATGTAGGGATTCACAAAATGTAGGGATTCACAAAATGTAGGGATTCACAAAATGTAGGGATTCACAAAATGTAGGGATTCACAAAATGTAGGGATTCACAAAATGTAGGGATTCACAAAATGTAGGGATTCACAAAATGTAGGGATTCACAAAATGTAGGGATTCACAAAATGTAGGGATTCACAAAATGTAGGGATTCACAAAATGTAGGGATTCACAAAATGTAGGGATTCACAAAATGTAGGGATTCACAAAATGTAGGGATTCACAAAATGTAGGGATTCACAAAATGTAGGGATTCACAAAATGTAGGGATTCACAAAATGTAGGGATTCACAAAATGTAGGGATTCACAAAATGTAGGGATTCACAAAATGTAGGGATTCACAAAATGTAGGGATTCACAAAATGTAGGGATTCACAAAATGTAGGGATTCACAAAATGTAGGGATTCACAAAATGTAGGGATTCACAAAATGTAGGGATTCACAAAATGTAGGGATTCACAAAATGTAGGGATTCTCAAAATGTAGGGATTTACAAAATGTAGGGATTCACAAAATCTATGACGTGGTCTTATCCGGAGGATCTATTTATTTAATTGTAATATTTAATTTAGAGGATATTTTCTAATTTTTATTTGATTTTTTAATTTTATTTCTTTTTAAGATCCCGCGGCCCCGGAAATCTATGCTGTTATAGAATTAGCTGAAGTTTCGTTCACATCGTTATTATAGGTAATTAATGTACTTAAACTAAATTATTATATATGGCGCCATCTTGATATTAAATAAAAAATTACACCCAAGGTTATAACAGTTAACAACAGTTGCGTGACAAGCTTGACAGCAAAATAAAAAAAATATAAAATAAAATAAAAATTCTTGACTAAAGTATCAAAAGAGAAGTGCCTTTAAAACTAACTCAAGAAGCCTTAAAACAACTCGAACTTTCCAAGAACCTCAAAAGGAAAAATTATAATAACTAAAAATGCAAGAAAACAGTGACGGAACGGAAAAAANCTTTAATAAGACACCTACATTTAACATTTAAGTCGCTTGGTACAACAATTTAATCAACTGGAAGAGTAGATATAGAGATTAACTCAAGAAGCAAGTAAGTATAGTCTCAATAAGATACCTACATTTAACATTTAAGTCTCTTGGTGCAACAATTTAATCAACTGGAAGAGTAGATATAGAGATTAAATCAAGAGACAATGATATAGCTTTAATAAGACACCTACATTTAACACATGTCTCTTGGTACAACAATTTAATCATCTGGTAGAGTAGATATAGAGATTAACTCAAGAGACAATGATATAGCTTTAATAAGACACCTACATTTAACATTTAAGTCGCTTGGTACAACAATTTAATCAACTGGAAGAGTAGATATAGAGATTAACTCAAGAAGCAAGAAAGTATAGTCTCAATAAGATACCAACATTTAACATTTAAGTCTCTTGGTGCAACAATTTAATCAACTGGAAGAGTAGATATAGAGATTAACTCAAGGGACAGGTATAGTCTTAATAATACACCTACATTTAACATTTAAGTCTCTTGGTACAACATTTTAATCTGCAGAATGAGTAGATATAGAGATTAACTTAAGAGACAGTGATATTCTAAATAAGATACCTACATTTAACACATGTCTCTTGGTGCAACAATTTAATCATCTGGTAGAGTAGATATAGAGATTAATATAGTCTCAATAAGACACCTTGTTCATACCGTGAGTTGAAAGATTTAAAGAAGAAAGTAAACTTAAATGAAAGCAAAAGTGACCGTATACTAAACAACCGTAAACCATTAACATAGCGATGAAACACTTTAACATAGCGTTCAGAATATTCTAAACATATAAGGATAATAGGATACAGAAAACAGAAATGATATAACTTATGTGGATGAATCACAAAGATTTGTATTTAAATAGACTACATTTTAGAATTTTTTAATCAAATTCGTCGATGCCATTTTCAAAAAATAATTATTTTCCATGTTTCTTCAGAGTTTTTGGGAAAATTTGTAAGCATTTGTATAAATTTGAAGCTAAAATTCATTTGAAGAGGTATTTTGTGGACTTGTAGTTACAATACAGGAGTGACGAAGAATTGGTTGGAATGAAAGTCCGAGAGTTTTTTCTTTAAATATTTATTAACATCAAAGCTTTCGCTCAGGGAGCCTGAGCTTCTTCAGTGATCTACAAAAATATATAAGAATATAAAAGATATTGAAACTAATAAAATAAAAATAAATATAAATATAAAAAATAACTTATATATATATAATAANAATAGAACTCTCGCGTGACATTTGATCGGCATTAAACAAAGACTTCAGGGGGAGAGTGTGATTGTGTCCAAACCAAATGTAATTCCTGGACAGCCTAGATTCTAGATGAAGGAATAACTCTTATAATTCTGAGAAAAATCGCGGTTAAACGTATATGAAAGGAGAGGACCCTTTTCCAAGATTTGATTGTTTACCTCCTTCTGTTCTACTCGGATAAAATGCTATGCATAACACCCGAACAAATGGTTTAATTAAAAAAAAAACAAATTATATATTTTTTTTAAACCAAGTACATATTTAATTTTTTTTATGATCATACACAGTGTATTTTTATGTGCAAAATAAATTCAAGTCTTAATTATTACATTAATTTTTCTTTTTTTACCATCAATATTTCATAATCCCGATTTAATGAACTACTCGGTATATCGTATTATTTCTTCGACCCCTTGAAGATGCGATACATCGGGATTCTTCTGTATTAAAATTTGAGCTTATCAAAACCATAATCCATTTTTTGTAAATATTGATCATACAATTTATTACAAGCGTGATGAAATTTTGCACACTTGATCACCCCCTCCTCAAGTAACGACGAGTAGGTATTTACTCAGTTAAAACAAATTTCAAAATTGCATCAACAAATAATTGTTTAAATTTTGTTTTCAATTTGGAGCAAAGAAAATCAGCTTTATATTCGTCCAATATCTTAGAAAATGGATTTTTTTTTGCAGGGAAATCGACTTTCTGCTATATAAAATGGTAAGTTTTTGGAAGGTAACGCCCCAAAATTTAGAGCTAAAATTCTTCTTTGGATGAGAATCATATATAAGATGTAAAGGAAGCTATGTGATCATTCTGAATAACAAAAATATTTAGTATCTGCAATTTCAAATTTAGTACCTGGGATTTCAAATATTTCAAGACAGAAATCCGTATCAGGCATCAGGGAACATTATTTTTGGTTCCGTGTCTGTCTGTCAGTCAATTTTTGCGAACCTACATATCTTAAACTATGTCCTTTGTTTTTTAAATTTGGATGGTATATCATAATTAGCTCCTTTTGGTCCCATTTATGTTTACATTTATAGCTTCAAAATTACTTATCTGATTCGTATGAAACATTTATTGTTTATCGAATAATCGAATATAATCCGCAGAAAGCCCCAGATTAATTTGAACCGTCTGCGCTCTTTAACTTTTACTAAATTGATAATTTAATTCATGTAAAAAATTAAAACAATTTTGACATCTTAATAATACCAGCCCATAAAAACCAAGTTTTTATTATAAATCCTTTATATTTTTGCATTTTAGTTCTGAAGGAAAATATTGGTATTCATTCATTTCAATTTTAAATAAATAATTTAAAATTAATTAATTAGTAACATTTAATTAATTATTATATTTGTTACAATGATTTTGTATCGGTAGAGAGTCGAAATGCCAAGATTCAGCAAGATTGGATA
>KZ651879.1:480016-490799 GCA_001010745.2 Gerris buenoi
ATTGTCTGTATTTGGTTTCGGAACGAATACAGACAATATATCTGGTTTAACTTCATTTTTCATTTTATAAACTTTCTTACTTGTAAAACAACTGCTGGTAACTTTACACCGCGTGGCGTGTGCCACACGTAAATTATTATTTCAATTATATGCTTGTTCGTTACGCTATCAATTCTTGTTCGTAGTATTTTATTTTCCTTTTAGGTGGTCCTTGGGTTATTTTATGTAATTTTGGAAACCAGAAATTTTAGAAAATCATATAAGGTTTGTACCCTATGAGTCTAACAAGACCTAAGAAAAGAATTTCTATATAAATATTAAAAAAAAATATGTGTGAGACTCTCACGCATTAGAAGTACTACTTAAGTTCTAGAAACAGTTTATTTTATGTTCCTTCCAACATATTAATATAATATAATGAAGAGTTTAAATCGGTCCTAGAAGCTCATAACTCAATTTTACTCGTGTATCAAATCAAATTGCTCCACTTATATACTATGTTCGTTGAAATGAAGATTTGTTGTTTCCAAGATAAAGAAAAAAATAGAATTTTTATTACGTAGAATTAATATTTAATTAGTAATGAAATAGCACAATAAACTTTATTTAAGTAATGCCTATTATACTGTGTATTGGAGGTAAAGGGCACTATCTCCATTTTTTTTTACGAAATTGAGGTTTTAGCAGTTTCCTATTCATTTTTTTCCCCTTTTTAGGTACAAGGCACTATGTCCTAAAACTAAATCTCACGGATTTAGCAAATAGGAAAAGACACTGTGAACCAACATGCTGGGGAGGTAAAATAAGTTAAAAAAATCATTAAACTAGCTCTCACGAAAAATATACAATTTGGCACATAGTGCCCTTTACCTCCGATACACAGTATATATCATTTATACGTAACATACATATTATCAAATAAGAGTTTACAAAAACATGAAAACAACATTGTATACTCGTATAATTTATTATATTAGTATAAGATATGCATATAATACTATGCTTCTATACCAATTCTGTGTTTTGAAAAATCATCTACCTCCGTGCTGCGATGGTTAGCACTTATGTCTGCTGAATCAGAGTTCAGTGGATCGAGACTCGTCCAAGTAAAAAGCTTTTTTACAGGTAGATCAACTGCTGACTTAAGTAAGCAGATAATTTACCTATACAAAATCTTTCACTTAGACGAGTCTCGAATCACAAACTTGGTTACATGCAATTTCATTGTGTATCGTCTATCGTCATCTACTTCCGTGGTGCATTGGTTAGCGCGTTTGACTGCTGAATCAGAGGTTGGTGGATCAAGACTCGTCCAAATATGATAATTTTTTGTTTACTGCGGACTTAAACCGACAGTTGATTTATCTATAAAAAAAAAAAATCATTCACTTGGAAGAGTCTCGAATCACCAACTTCGCTGCATGCAATTTAGTTTCATCCAAGCCAAATTTACTCTACCGTGAAATTCGACTCTAGCGGTTCGCGAACCTCTCATGAATCCGGTTCCATTCATGAGAGCTATATGAGCTCAGAGATGCATAAGCACCTTAAGCAGGATAATCAAAGGAAGTACAATTACAATTTGACCGAACCAATAACTTCTGTAGTACAAAAATGTCTATATCTATTTTTTTTTCATTCCTCATTTGTTTTGGGGTTACTTAAGAAGAGTTGCTATCTGATGATGAGTGTAACTGAGAGTATTGTGTGTATTTTACGTGGGAAGGATTGATGTGGTTGGTATGAATCAAGTAAGGATGTCTTGAAGGTGGTTAATGCGAGGCCAAAACATGGGTTGGCTCAAGTTAGGGAAGGAAAGGTTAGCTGGCCGGAGGATGGCCATGAATCTCAGATGAGGAGACCCTTTAGTTTAGCCTCCCTTGTAACCCGATGAATAATACATATTCCATTATGAAAACACACCGACCGCACACTCCGCCCCGCAATCCAACTACTAACCGATCTGATAATCATTTTTTCGCATAGAAAGCCCGAAACATCCCCTCAGGGTGGAGGGGGGATCGTTCACTTAATACATTATTAATACGCCTTGAGAATATGATGCATGACTTAAAAAAAAAATAGGAAAGAAAAAACATCGGTAGATTTTCAATGAGGTATAAACGATACAGATTTCTTTTTAAAATTCCAGATACGGGACTGAGTTTTATAAGAGCCGGTTGTGGTAGTCGAAGAGTATGTCTCTTTATAGTGGAAGGAACGGAGAGCCCGAGACTCGTCGGTCTTTCTACGGAATATTAACTACGACCAGTTCCTTGTCTTCGAAAACAACTCAACAAATCTACTCGATCCTCTCTTTTCGTTTCCCGATCGTGATTTTTTTCCCTCTCTTTCACCCCTCTTTCTTCTTAAGGCGGCGTTCTTTGATAATGTGACAGTCTAAGAGAGACCCCGATCTTGAGAGGCTCCGTGTCTAATGATTCTCATCGCCTCCGACTGGTGCAGACGACTGTCATCTGTCAAGTTAAATCCTAACGCTACTTAACTCGAGCGCAAAAAGGGTTCGGAAAAGAAAAACCTGAAACGGGCTTACATAGACCGCGCCTGTCTCTCTGGTCAACGAGGCATCTAACTATCTATGTTGACGCAAAATTTTCTCGTGGAGCTTTGCTAGAATGCCGTATTTAATGAGCTAAGAAGTTATTTTTGCGCCTTAATGTCAATATAAAAATTAATGAACTGAAGAATGGATATGACCCATGAGTGTTATTCCTATTAGATATGAAAGAATAAATTTGGGAAATGGTCGCTGCCTCTAATAAAAGATTGGTTCCAACCACAAATTTGCACCATCTTTGCATCGTCCAGCAAATCGTACGGGAATCGCTTATCACAGGTTTTACGAGCATGCGCTAACATTGCACTGTATTAAAATATCAGGTTTACCTTAAATTCCTTTTTTTCGGTACGAATACAGACAATATATCTGGTTTAACTTCATTTTTCATTTTATAAACTTTCTTACTTGTAAAACAACTGCTGGTAATTTTACACCGCGTGGCGTGTGCCACACGTAAATTATTATTTTAATTATATGCTTGTTCGTTACGCTATCAATTCTTGTTCGTAGTATTTTATTTTCCTTTTAGGTGGTCCTTGGGTTATTTTATGTAATTTTGGAAACCAGAAATTTTAGAAAATCATATAAGGTTTGTACCCTATGAGTCTAACAAGACCTAAGAAAAGAATTTCTATATAAATATTAAAAAAAAATATGTGTGAGACTCTCACGCATTAGAAGTACTACTTAAGTTCTAGAAACAGTTTATTTTATGTTCCTTCCAACATATTAATATAATATAATGAAGAGTTTAAATCGGTCCTAGAAGCTCATAACTCAATTTTACTCGTGTATCAAATCAAATTGCTCCACTTATATACTATGTTCGTTGAAATGAAGATTTGTTGTTTCCAAGATAAAGAAAAAAATAGAATTTTTATTACGTAGAATTAATATTTAATTAGTAATGAAATAGCACAATAAACTTTATTTAAGTAATGCCTATTATACTGTGTATTGGAGGTAAAGGGCACTATCTCCATTTTTTTTTACGAAATTGAGNAGTATTTTATGTTACAAAAGTAAACATAATGATGATGATGATGACACAAAATGATATATACTAATAATAATTCACCAGATAAGTTTAATCATGTTAAAATTAAATTATAGATAGTAATTATTTCAATGCTAAAATTAAATGGGTGATCAGCTAGTTGCTGAGTCGTGTATTGAATGGTATTGACAACTAATGTATAATCATCCATATGAGTAGATCTACATTTAGAAATAATGATTTCTCTTTTAACTTTTAGTTTGTTTTACAGATGAGTCACCATGATAACCGTCGTGAAGGTTGTGTGTGAAGATGACATTACAGATTTAAACTAATTTAGACTAGGATTTAAATTGAAAGACAGGTATGTTTTTTAAATTAGAGTATATAAAATTATTAATTTTTTTTTTGTAGAAATATTAATATCCTTAGTTATGTTGGTGAAAAATCAGAATTGTTTTTGAAAAAAAGCTTTAGAATGTGATATTTTTGTTTAAATTGTTATGAATTTGTTTTTAGAGTTTTTTTAAATTAATGTTTGACATAAATTGCTATTTTGTAGCTTGAAAATGACCCAAGGAGGGGTTGAAATATAGCAGGTTATTTTAAAAAATGAAGTAGTGATATTTTTAACTAAACACAACCCACATGAGACCTGTTGGAGACCAACAGTTGTTCTTTATATTTTACTTTATTATTTATGTTTTATTATTTTGTAAAAAATGGCAATTTTAGCACACTTTGTTCAATCAAACGGACATATCACTTCTACATTTTAAACTCATTTCTTCGTTAACGTAAATAACGTAAGATTCGCAGGAAACCACGATGCAACCTCCTCCTTTTCTTCGAACGTGTTCGGAAAATGCATCACTTTCACTGGAATTCGAACACATATGATCCTACGCAAGATTTTCCTTACGTAATTACGTAGCACGATAAGGGATCCGTATCCTGCGATATACGCACTAGCCATCCAGATTCTGCAGAAGACGGACCTCATCGCTTTGTAAGAAAAGCGACCGACACGTGCACGTGTCACCATTCATTTTCATTAATGTTTAAATAATTTAACTTCATTAGTTTAGCATCAGGGCCCTCAGCATCACTTAATTTTACTTCGCATCTTCTCATCTCTTCGAGTCGGGACAGTAGAAGACGTCGGACTAGCAGCTTGCAGCCTAGGTCGCAGCGTCAGCGTAGACAAGTCACCACGGCTAAGTCCATTTTATATATATAAAATTTCATGTATTTAATTTAACTTCAGTGTGAATGTGTGTGTGAATGATTGTTTTGGTGTGAAACAATTTTGTGTATAAATTTAACTTTTAACTTAACTGGTGTGAATGCGTGTGTGAAAGAAGCTTCACTTACCTTAAATTCCTTTTTTTCTGATCTATTGTCTGTATTCGGTTTCGGAACGAATACAGACAATATATCTGGTTTAACTTCATTTTTCATTTTATAAACTTTCTTACTTGTAAAACAACTGCTGGTAACTTTACACCGCGTGGCGTGTGCCACACGTAAATTATTATTTCAATTATATGCTTGTTCGTTACGCTATCAATTCTTGTTCGTAGTATTTTATTTTCCTTTTAGGTGGTCCTTGGGTTATTTTATGTAATTTTGGAAACCAGAAATTTTAGAAAATCATATAAGGTTTGTACCCTATGAGTCTAACAAGACCTAAGAAAAGAATTTCTATATAAATATTAAAAAAAAATATGTGTGAGACTCTCACGCATTAGAAGTACTACTTAAGTTCTAGAAACAGTTTATTTTATGTTCCTTCCAACATATTAATATAATATAATGAAGAGTTTAAATCGGTCCTAGAAGCTCATAACTCAATTTTACTCGTGTATCAAATCAAATTGCTCCACTTATATACTATGTTCGTTGAAATGAAGATTTGTTGTTTCCAAGATAAAGAAAAAAATAGAATTTTTATTACGTAGAATTAATATTTAATTAGTAATGAAATAGCACAATAAACTTTATTTAAGTAATGCCTATTATACTGTGTATTGGAGGTAAAGGGCACTATCTCCATTTTTTTTTACGAAATTGAGGTTTTAGCAGTTTCCTATTCATTTTTTTCCCCTTTTTAGGTACAAGGCACTATGTCCTAAAACTAAATCTCACGGATTTAGCAAATAGGAAAAGACACTGTGAACCAACATGCTGGGGAGGTAAAATAAGTTAAAAAAATCATTAAACTAGCTCTCACGAAAAATATACAATTTGGCACATAGTGCCCTTTACCTCCGATACACAGTATATATCATTTATACGTAACATACATATTATCAAATAAGAGTTTACAAAAACATGAAAACAACATTGTATACTCGTATAATTTATTATATTAGTATAAGATATGCATATAATACTATGCTTCTATACCAATTCTGTGTTTTGAAAAATCATCTACCTCCGTGCTGCGATGGTTAGCACTTATGTCTGCTGAATCAGAGTTCAGTGGATCGAGACTCGTCCAAGTAAAAAGCTTTTTTACAGGTAGATCAACTGCTGACTTAAGTAAGCAGATAATTTACCTATACAAAATCTTTCACTTAGACGAGTCTCGAATCACAAACTTGGTTACATGCAATTTCATTGTGTATCGTCATCTACTTCCGTGGTGCATTGGTTAGCGCGTTTGACTGCTGAATCAGAGGTTGGTGGATCAAGACTCGTCCAAATATGATAATTTTTTGTTTACTGCGGACTTAAACCGACAGTTGATTTATCTATAAAAAAAAAAAAAATCATTCACTTGGAAGAGTCTCGAATCACCAACTTCGCTGCATGCAATTTAGTTTCATCCAAGCCAAATTTACTCTACCGTGAAATTCGACTCTAGCGGTTCGCGAACCTCTCATGAATCCGGTTCCATTCATGAGAGCTATATGAGCTCAGAGATGCATAAGCACCTTAAGCAGGATAATCAAAGGAAGTACAATTACAATTTGACCGAACCACTAACTTCTGTAGTACAAAAATGTCTATATCTATTTTTTTTTCATTTCTCATTTGTTTTGGGGTTACTTAAGAAGAGTTGCTATCTGATGATGAGTGTAATTGAAAGTATTGTGTGTATTTACGTGGGAAGGATTGATGTGGTTGGTATGAATCAAGTAAGGATGTCTTGAAGGTGGTTAATGCGAGGCCAAAACATGGGTTGGCTCAAGTTAGGGAAGGAAAGGTTAGCTGGCCGGAGGATGGCCATGAATCTCAGATGAGGAGACCCTTTAGTTTAGCCTCCCTTGTAACCCGATGAATAATACATATTCCATTATGAAAACACACCGACCGCACACTCCGCCCCGCAATCCAACTACTAACCGATCTGATAATCATTTTTTCGCATAGAAAGCACGAAACATCCCCTCAGGGTGGAGGGGGGATCGTTCACTTAATACATTATTAATACGCCTTGAGAATATGATGCATGACTTAAAAAAAAAATAGGAAAGAAAAAACATCGGTAGATTTTCAATGAGGTATAAACGATACAGATTTCTTTTTAAAATTCCAGATACGGGACTGAGTTTTATAAGAGCCGGTTGTGGTAGTCGAAGAGTATGTCTCTTTATAGTGGAAGGAACGGAGAGCCCGAGACTCGTCGGTCTTTCTACGGAATATTAACTACGACCAGTTCCTTGTCTTCGAAAACAACTCAACAAATCTACTCGATCCTCTCTTTTCGTTTCCCGATCGTGATTTTTTTCCCTCTCTTTCACCCCTCTTTCTTCTTAAGGCGGCGTTCTTTGATAATGTGACAGTCTAAGAGAGACCCCGATCTTGAGAGGCTCCGTGTCTAATGATTCTCATCGCCTCCGACTGGTGCAGACGACTGTCATCTGTCAAGTTAAATCCTAACGCTACTTAACTCGAGCGCAAAAAGGGTTCGGAAAAGAAAAACCTGAAACGGGCTTACATAGACCGCGCCTGTCTCTCTGGTCAACGAGGCATCTAACTATCTATGTTGACGCAAAATTTTCTCGTGGAGCTTTGCTAGAATGCCGTATTTAATGAGCTAAGAAGTTATTTTTGCGCCTTAATGTCAATATAAAAATTAATGAACTGAAGAATGGATATGACCCATGAGTGTTATTCCTATTAGATATGAAAGAATAAATTTGGGAAATGGTCGCTGCCTCTAATAAAAGATTGGTTCCAACCACAAATTTGCACCATCTTAGCATCGTCCAGCAAATCGTACGGGAATCGCTTATCACAGGTTTTACGAGCATGCGCTAACATTGCACTGTATTAAAATATCAGGTTGGAACGGGTTTGTGACTCTATTAGAAACGTATTAAAACATCCAAGGAAACCTTACAGATAGGGAACCTTCTTGTTGATACGTAACTGCGCATATCATACAAACCCAGTACTTGGTAATGTCAGAGGATCGTTTTGTGATCGTACAGTAAGCGGTTCGCAAACGATCCCAGAGTGGGTTGGAACAATTTGTAAATCGGTATGAAACACTGTCAAAAGTCGGGTTGGAACGGCTTTTCTCCATTCTTTTATACATCCACGCATGTCCGTGATGACACAGCTTCTTACCTAAGTTACCATTGGAGCTCCTTTCTCATATACTGTATTGAAAAAGAAATTTGTATTTTAAACAAAATTTATCAAGCTGCTTCCAAAATTAATAAATATACTTTTTCATGGAGAGACTATTCTTTCAACATTTCAATACCGGATATTTAAATAAAAAATATAGATAGATATGAGGTTTATTATTGCACTGTCATGAATTTGCACACTCTGATAGATTCCATAACTCAATTTGCTACTACAAACAACTAATAATACATGCTACCTGCTAAAATCAAATGAATAGAGATTAAAATTGTTTACTCTGTTGTTAGTGGAGGATGACCAACATTCCGTATTGATTGCCTTTAGAAGACTTATTATACAAATTTATTCATTTAAGTGACTCAAAATAAACTGAAGCTTCGAGGTAGAGGATTATGTGTGCAGTACGCGGAAAACTCCACCTTTGTCTCGCCCATATTTGCTATTTGTCTATTTGTAAAAAAAAATTGTTTTTAGAAATAAATATAAAACCATTCATTAGTGGGATATTTGAGCGTGCGGTTTAAGTTATGTAAATATCTCTGTCTAGGTCGTGGCCGTGGCTATCTATTACCAGTGCCAAGTATATTTTACCTCTGGTGCTTTTAATGACACATGTCAATTGCGACGTGTTGCTAATTAATAAACAGTCTAAAGTAGTACAAGTGTGTCTGTCTGTACTTTTAATCTAATGAAAAATAAAGATATAAAGGTCTGTCTACAGAAGTTATATATAGGTGAAACCATTGTTGTCTATGGTTAGGTAATAGAAATTTGTTGAACATTCCATTTGTACTATCAGCAAAAAATAGTTAATAGTGTTAGTAGGAACTGGGATAAATAAATTTTGCATTTACTCCTTGTTTAAACGGAATTTTTAATTAAGACTCGATAAAGTAATGTAAATTTACTATGATGACCTTTTTATTCCATCTGCATATAGTTTATCTGTCGACATCCATTGAGATCGACAAATTTGTTTTATTCGAGATTGGATTTTTTTTAAGTTTGACATTTCTGTTAATTAATTACAGTTAAAGAAATGCAAATGTTTTTCTAAAGTGTCTTTTAATCTATCTGTGTCAAGTAGTTTTATTCTCTGTTGTCAAATGCTGAAATGTGCTTGTTTAAGTGTCTGGCCTCGCCTGAAATTTTTTTTTAAAAATCATACTTCTGCTCAGAGGTTTGTTTGTGTTAATTAGTTTTATTCAGCGAGAAAGAGGTCGACTATTCACTTTGAGAACGAGCTTTAAGGATGAAAAGTTGCGGTTGAAACTCTCGACTCTTTATCGCTCCTTTATCGTCGAAACAAAAGTAAAAGGAAACGCTAGAGAGAAGGGATAAAGCTAAGCCACTCATTAACAGTTGCGTCGACGGAATTAACCGGAGGGATTTGCTTAAGTCGGATGGAAAAGGTCGAGAGAGGTAAAAGCGGAGGAAAAGCTTGTTCAAGTCGGGTAAAGAGGTTGTTCCGAAGGGCTGATGGTGTCAAGAGTCGGCAATTACCTCGGGTGGTGGAAGGGCGTTAGGTCGAGACCTTTCCCGGCAGACCTCTCAGTCCAAGATGTTATTAATTAGGGCCGTTACAAGAGCCCTTCAGATCTACCCCCTCCTCCACCTGGTAATTAATATAAACTGAGATGACGTCACAGTCGGTGGCGTAGCCTATCCGCTCTACCGCTCTACCGGTACAAGGGCTCTTCAACTCGGTACCGTAACGTTTGCGGCGAGCATTCAGCCTTGTCTTCACTCTAGGCCACTCATTCCGCTCTTTCCACTTATATTTCTTTTCTATTATGTTCACCGTCTGTATAAATAAGGTTAGTAATGAGGCCGTCTTGTTTTTTAAAAACCTACAAACAAGTAAACAGCCTCCAGTACTTTAAACTGTAAATAATTACGCGCTTTGTTCAATTTCACTCGACGAGACATCAAGATCCCGGCAATGCGCCACATGTCCTCTGCCACTCCCATCAAGTGGACACTTAAACAACAGTTTCATGATATATTTCATCCGACCTTCGTCTCACTCAATTCAATTTTTCAAGTGCTTCATTCAATGTTTTCACCCTTTATTTTTAATTCGGTTCAACACTGATTTGAATTCACGCCGCTATTAATTCAATCATCGACATTCTACATAAAAAAAAGATTAAAAATCAAGCAGCAATCTGTTATTCTGTTTAAGCTAACAGAATAACTAAGCTTAGAGTAACTACTACACATAAATCATTTGTCTGACTCTAGCCAATCCAAAATTACTACACATAAATTATTTGCCTGGCTCTTGCCAATCCAAAAGCAAGCGATAAGCAAATTGAAAAAAAAAATGTCCATCAATTAGTGTAACATATAGCTTCTTGGCGTGTTATTTCGTATACTTAATAATTTTATGCTTTTACAACCTATTTTTGGTAAAATTGGCATTTTCTTTTTTTTTTAAATAATTTTCGTGTGCTTGTAACCACCTCAACTCTTTTTTTATCGAAAAAATAAGAAATATTTCCATTTTGAAAAAAAAGAATTATTGGAATTAGTTGGAGGTGGTTAGAGGTGGTTGGAGGTGGTTAGAGGTGGTTGGAGGTGGTTAGAGGTGGTTGGAG
>KZ651879.1:541984-560128 GCA_001010745.2 Gerris buenoi
AAAATAATAATAATTAGCTATTTACTAACCTCAAGCCTTGCTTGCGTTAAAATGTTACATACTAAATTACACAGTTTATAAAAATTGCAAATGAAATATAAAAAACTAAAATGACCCTCAGATAATCTGTGTCACACTGAGAAACTACCACTAACAACAACATATTATGAGAGTGAGAAATAACAAAAAATCCATAAATCAGAGTTGTAAGGAAAAAAAACTACTTTTATGGTACCTGTTTATCTTAATTAATAATTGGCTTACATAAAATAAATTTAAATTCAAATTAACAATTAAAATGACATGCCTATAACAAAAACAATAAAATCTTTAACATTAATTTAAAATTATAATTTATAAATTATATTTTAATAAAATTTATTAAAAAGTTTTTTATTAGTCTTAAAGTTCATTGTATCATTTTCTTTTATTATGTAGGAAGCTTCTAGGTACTTTCTTTTTAAATTATTATTTTCTTTGTCTATTATTTTGGCATTTTCAAAATTAATGGATTGATCTGTGATTTTTATCATGTAAGGATAATGCAGTATTTTCATTTTTACTACGTTTTTATTAACTTGGTTTCTTGTTTGTTTGTTTGTTTGTCCGGTAGAAAATCTTGCAATCGATTTTTAACTAACATCCCGAGTAGCTACATTTGAAACTTTCAGAACAGCTCAGAACACGATGACAATGCATTATTTTAATACTTTTAGTCATTTTTCAGCAGAAATTGATTCATTTTCAGCAAATTTGCTGAATGAAAAGTTAGTTCGGCAAAAATCCGTTATTTTATTTGTTTTGTCATATCCCATAATATTTAAAATCTTCATTTTTGACAGGTTTCAAATTTATGATTTTTATAAATAAGAGATAAACATTAAATGATAGCAAAACAGGAAATATATCGATTATATTATTTCAAATATATCGATGGCACGGTTTAAGAAAATTTAAAAACGTAGTATATAAGAAGTTCTTTTTATCTTGCAATTATTCTTTCTTAAATCATATTTGTGTTGTTTTATTCTATAATTAAACGTTTGCCTTAATATTAGAGAATCAAATCATAAATTTCGTTTACAATCACTAAAAGGAATAGAATACACAAAAACCTTCTCAACTCACCTTCTCAAACTTGGGAACTTGTCAAAAAAATGTTAACTTGGACATTTTTTTTTTTAAGTATTTAAGTTATACTTAAATCTATTAATGTAAAATGTTTATTTTATTTTAGGTCTGATGACGTCTAACAGATTGTTAATTTGACTCGTTTGATTCAACAAGTAATCCTATAATTAAGGAAATAAATGATGAAGTTGTTGTTTACATGAGATATTCTTGTCCTCGGTCATGAAGATGAGACAACACCCACACTGCTTGTCTGTACAC
Source organism: Gerris buenoi (assembly GCA_001010745.2). Classification (NCBI taxonomy): domain Eukaryota; kingdom Metazoa; phylum Arthropoda; class Insecta; order Hemiptera; family Gerridae; genus Gerris; species Gerris buenoi. The sequence continues at coordinate 543,377 of KZ651879.1, forward strand.
TTGCACGACTTCATCACGGGAATCTCCTTCACCACCTCCTTCAGCTTGTCTTTGATACCACGCCCGTAATCAACTTGAAAATCATAACAACAAATAAATTAATTAATCAAGTAGTACAATTAGTATAAGTAAAACAAATAAATAACAGTAAGTTTTATTAAAATAAGATTTATTTTAGCTCTGAAGTATAATAGTTATTTGCGCAACAAGTGCGAAAAGTGGCATTTAGCTGCACTCAAGAGAAATATTTACGCACTAGCCGCAGGCGACGGCGCACAGTGGGGTGAAATATAGAATTAGCAGGACATATCTCATTCTTTTTTTGATTTTATCGAAAAATAGACTAAAAATTAACGAATTTACCAGTTTTTTGTCCTTTTGTTTTTACAAGCTTTTATTTAACTCGCAATGTTTGTATGTATGTATGTATGTATATGTATGTATGTTCGGGTCAAATCTTTTAACTGAATTTTAAAGCAGTTATTCNTCCTTTAAAAAAAAAAAAAAAAAAAAAAAAAAAACGGTTTAGCATTTTTTAGTTAATTACTAATTTGTTTGTTAGTTACTAATTTTATTTAGTTAAAAACGGTTTATAATTGCCATTTCCGCCCATTTTGGTAGACAATGTGATTATCAGAATTATTAACCGAGTACAAAATTAGTTAGTAGACGGTAGACAATAGATAAAATTGTCGCTAGTTTATCTCTTGATAGGTTAGTTAGGTATTTTATTTAAATATTACTAAAAATCAAAGTAATCTTCTAAAAACCAAAAATCCAGTTAATGTTAGTTTGAAACATGATAGGTGACCACTTGAATTTGGAGTAAAATTTGAATAACCTTACATGACAAACTAACATCAACTTTATTTTTGGTCTTCTAACTAATGTTTTACTCAGAATCATGAAAATCACATTGTCCACCAAAATGAGTGGAATATGGCCTCTCTCTCCCGTTTTGTTTTCTTCAAATGTCTATTGAACGAATATCAAATGTCTATTGTCTACGACGAACTTAGCCGACCACATATTCTTAAAGGGAACTAAAGATCAACTTATACACAAAATTCTAGCTTGATGTTAGTCAGTCACTTTTTTGCTCGCTATCTCCTGGGCTATTCTGTAATCGCCTCGGGTTTGAAGATATCTATTTAATTATCAATTAGTTTTTGAATAAGCTTTCTTTTTTTTTTTAATGATAAAATAACATTACATAAGCCAAAAATGAAAAAAAAATACGAACTTTTTACTTTATTTATTTAAAACTTAATTCAGATTATCAAAGGAAAATTTATTTAAGTTAATTTAACGTTTTATCTTATAATTTAAGTAAATTATTATAGCAAGACTGTATNGATGTGTGGTTAGAGGAATAGTAAGAATGCAGGGTGGTTCCCTTACTACTAGCCGCTGTACTACTACTATACACATTATCTATCAACTCATCATGATTCATGATTAGGTATTTTTTTTTTTTCAATATTCAATTCGTATTTATTAATATACTCTCGCTTCAATGATAGAGCCACGCGATGCCTAGTTATTTAATTGTAAATTAAGATTACCAATGACATCCTCATCATCCCAGTCAGAATCATCAGCGTCGTCTGTCTCCACGCCAGTATCTACCTTCCAATCTCCAGCAACGAGAAGGTCGTTGGTCAGCCCGGACAGAACCGGAGCTGCCATGTATCCCAACAGAGCCAAGACTACCAGAAGTTTCATGATCCTTCTGAAATATGGAAATCAAGTATTTTAAGTCCTAAGTATATAACTTATTCTAAAAGCATAAGTAAGTTTAGAACTTGCATGTTTTGTCTTGTTAAACATCTTTCATGATAAGATAAAACGTTGGTTTGGAACTATGTAACAATTCGTGTTCAAAACTAGCTTATTTTTCGTAAGATTAATTTGGAAATAAATATGTAAATCTGTTTGCTTAAATTTTTTAGACTATTTGAATGTATCCTTGATATATATTTATTACAATTATTCTATTATTTTTTTAACATTTATAATTATTTCATTAAACTTATTTAATATTAGTTTTTTAATTTTCCTTTTGCAAAGCTATTACAGTAAAACCTGGATAAAGTGACCATCGAAGGGACCGACCAAAAGTGGTCACCTTAGGCAGAAGGTCACAATAAGCAGAAGAAAATGTACAGGAAAGTATGAAGGGGACCATGAAAAAGTGGTCACATTGACCAGGTGGTCAATATACACAATGGGTGGTCACTTTAGCAGGTTTTACTGTATTAGGTCATACTTCAATAGAAATAAAAAAAAAAATTATTACCACAAATTCAGCAGTGGTAATTTAAAATATGGCAAAGTTTGATTTAAATATAATTTATTTTATATTAAAGTATAGTTTAAATTAATTTTATACTCCAGGAGAAAGAGTGCAAGAAAGTGTCTGATTAACCTCAAGCTAGAATTTTGTGTATAGGTGATCTTTAGGTACGTTAAGTTCGTCTGCGGGACATAGCTTGGCAATAGGCATTTGAAAAAAAAAAAAAAAAAAAAAAAAAAAAAAACGGTTTAGCATTTTTTAGTTAATTACTAATTTGTTAGTAAGTTACTAATTTTATTTAGTTAAAAACGGTTTAGAATTGCCATTTCCGCCCATTTTGGTAGACAATGCGATTATCAGAATTATTAACTGAGTACAAAATTAGTTTGTAGACGGTAGACAAAAGATAAAATTGTCGCTAGTTTATCTCTTGATAGGTTAGTTAGGTATTTTATTTAAATATTACTACAAATCAAAGTAATCTTCTAAAAACCAAAAATCCAGTTAATGTTAGTTTGAAACATGATAGGTGACCACTTGAATTTGGAGTAAAATTTAAATAACCTTACATGACAAACTAACATCAACTTTATTTTTGGTCTTCTAACTAATGTTTTACTCAGAAATCATGAAAATCACATTGTCCACCATAANGTTAGTTAGGTATTTTATTTAAATATTACTAAAAATCAAAGTAATCTTCTAAAAACCAAAAATCCAGTTAATGTTAGTTTGAAACATGATAGGTGACCACTTGAATTTGGAGTAAAATTTGAATAACCTTACATGACAAACTAACATCAACTTTATTTTTGGTCTTCTAACTAATGTTTTACTCAGAATCATGAAAATCACATTGTCCACCAAAATGAGTGGAATATGGCCTCTCTCTCCCGTTTTGTTTTCTTCAAATGTCTATTGAACGAATATCAAATGTCTATTGTCTACGACGAACTTAGCCGACCACATATTCTTAAAGGGAACTAAAGATCAACTTATACACAAAATTCTAGCTTGATGTTAGTCAGTCACTTTTTTGCTCGCTATCTCCTGGGCTATTCTGTAATCGCCTCGGGTTTAAAGATATCTATTTAATTATCAATTAGTTTTTGAATAAGCTTTCTTTTTTTTTTTAATGATAAAATAACATTACATAAGCCAAAAATGAAAAAAAAATACGAACTTTTTACTTTATTTATTTAAAACTTAATTCAGATTATCAAAGGAAAATTTATTTAAGTTAATTTAACGTTTTATCTTATAATTTAAGTAAATTATTATAGCAAGACTGTATTTTCGAATTTAACTAAGCAAATAATGGTAACAGTATAAATGCAATTAACTTGTAATGCAAAAGATAATAAGATAAATAAAACTAATGTTATAAAGACTATACATTAACAGATAAATTATCAAAATTAGGAACTTGTTTCAGACTTACCTGTTGACAGAAAACTGCAGGGAACAAGTAGAACCACCTTTATACTCATCTTCTAATTCACCTTTTATTAAGTAATAACCCCCCCCCCCTCCAAAAAAAATATATATATATATACACAAAAGTAGTTACAATCTAATTGCACTTATTGTTACTACAATAAACCAACTGTACAAACTTCATCACAAGAATTATAAGAAAATTAGCAAAACTATATCAATAAGCAAATCTCGTTATAAAAGATATTGTATTATTTATCATTTACATATTTTATTTGACCTTTCGATTAATTCGAAGGTATTTATCCCTACTTTTCTAGTTTTTTTTTTTTATCAAAATACTATACTGATACTATAATTTTTTGACGTAGGTAAAAAGTAACATTCCAGTAGTATGCGGATTATCTCACGGGGAGCGTCAATATAGTAACCTAAGATAACGAATCAAGACTCATTAGTGCTTCCTTTAGAACAGTAGTTCCCAACCCGTTGAAGACTGCGGACCACTCAGCCTGAAATTGAATCATGTACGGACAACACAACATCATTACACCACAACTTCTACGTTTACATCAGAATCAAATGAATCCTTGAAGTTACTGTCATTTTGAAGTTCAATAGATAATGTAATAAATTGAGTTCCAATATAACCTTTTGTTTTCAATAAAGCCCTGTGCCTTATTATGGTTGTTCAATGTTTTTAACTTTTTACATATGCTACCGGACCCTTTCGCGGACCACCGGTTGGGAACCACTGCTTTAGAGTTTACCCTTTTAGGCAATTCTTTAGATTGTTACTCCCCTTATAAGAAAAACAGTGGGGAGTAACAATCTAAAGAAGGTGTACGGAATGTTCTTCTTTAGACTGTCACTCTCCTTATAAAAACAGAAATATGATATCCCTTTGTCCCAAAGTACATTTGACTAGACATCCTTTTTTCCAATAATTATTTAGACAGTCATTTTTTATTCTAAAACATCATTGGAGGGTAAAAATCTAAAGAAATACCAACTTTTACTAACATCACTTAAAGAGTACAAGCACATGATAACATGATAAGCATAGTAATTCACTCTACTTTTAGGAAAACCCAAATTCAACCCGCTAAAAATGTTTTAAGTCCAAATTCAACCTACTATAAAATTCCAAGTCAGAAATCTTTTTCAGACATCAGTCAAATTTTTTTGGTTGCTTGTCTGAATGTTTGTCTGTCGGTTCAATTATTGCGAACTAACATATCTTAAAAAAAACTACTCATCTAATTTAAATAAATTTGAATTGTAGATCGTAATTAGTCCAGCCGTCCAGAGTTGGTCCTATATAAGTTTCAACCTCCTGCGTCCATAAATCATAATCCATTTCCATTTCAGCCAAAACAAAACTTATATAAGGCTCGTGCTGATCTTTTTTAATGTTTGAAATGGCATTTCATAATGGTGAACTTATAACTTTGAATTGTTTAGGTTCATTTATTTAGGTCTTTCGTTGTACATCAGATGCGTCTCAGCGGAAAACGTCTCATTGGCCGGATCCGGCTTGCGTTTTACGTTAACATCTGAGTTTAAATTTTATTCGTCCAATTTAGTGTTAAGAAATGTTGACGATTCGTCGAATACTGCTCACAAATGGCCCCATCCCTCATCCCATATTATTTCCAACCATCTGAATTCATTAAGCTGCTAATTTGATACTTTTTTCATTCATGCAACAAAAATCAAAAAGATTAGATTTTGATACATGTATTTTTTTTTATAAAAGGGGTAAAAACTGAGACAATAATGGGTTTTAAAATCAACATTAAAATTAACGAGGAAGCTATGTGCCACACTATTTTTTTAACGCTTGACCCCCAGAGAAAGTTGCTTTATCAATTTGCATGTTAATTAATGTATTCCTAAATTCCCAGTAATAATAATGATAAATTCCCTGAAAGTATCCTTACAGAATTGCAGAATTATAAATTGAATAACTCAATGAGTCACACAATTGAGTCAGACTCAGTATGTATAAATGACTTAATCACAAGATATATATATTTATTTAGTTAAAAACGGTTTCAAATGTCTATTGAACGAATATCAAATGTCTATTGTCTACGACGAACTTAGCCGACCACATATTCTTAAAGGGAACTAAAGATCAACTTATACACAAAATTCTAGCTTGATGTTAGTCAGTCACTTTTTTGCTCGCTATCTCCTGGGCTATTCTGTAATCGCCTCGGGTTTAAAGATATCTATTTAATTATCAATTAGTTTTTGAATAAGCTTTCTTTTTTTTTTTAATGATAAAATAACATTACATAAGCCAAAAATGAAAAAAAAATACGAACTTTTTACTTTATTTATTTAAAACTTAATTCAGATTATCAAAGGAAAATTTATTTAAGTTAATTTAACGTTTTATCTTATAATTTAAGTAAATTATTATAGCAAGACTGTATTTTCGAATTTAACTAAGCAAATAATGGTAACAGTATAAATGCAATTAACTTGTAATGCAAAAGATAATAAGATAAATAAAACTAATGTTATAAAGACTATACATTAACAGATAAATTATCAAAATTAGGAACTTGTTTCAGACTTACCTGTTGACAGAAAACTGCAGGGAACAAGTAGAACCACCTTTATACTCATCTTCTAATTCACCTTTTATTAAGTAATAACCCCCCCCCCCTCCAAAAAAAATATATATATATATACACAAAAGTAGTTACAATCTAATTGCACTTATTGTTACTACAATAAACCAACTGTACAAACTTCATCACAAGAATTATAAGAAAATTAGCAAAACTATATCAATAAGCAAATCTCGTTATAAAAGATATTGTATTATTTATCATTTACATATTTTATTTGACCTTTCGATTAATTCGAAGGTATTTATCCCTACTTTTCTAGTTTTTTTTTTTTATCAAAATACTATACTGATACTATAANTGCAAACTCCACACTCGCATGCAAAATGCTACTTTCCACACTCGACGCGTAATGTACTATAGTTTTGTTAGCTATGAGTCTTACTTTGTGATGGAATCTCTCATTACGATTTACATTGTAGGTAGATTCAATAGTTAGCTGATAATTTAGAAAGGGGAAAGAGAAAACTGTTATTTGTGTGGGCAAATAAATTGCTTTTAAAAGCGTATAAACTGTTGATATTTCATTCAACTGCGTGATATTTCATTTGACATTGTAGTCAAGGTACTAGGAAATAGTCTATGATGACACTCCGCTCGTATATCTTCTTTCCAACAGTCTATTTTGCTTGTAACTAGGATTGTACAGACTCTGAAAGATAATGAATTACGATTCACAAAAGCATTATACTATGATTGTGTATTCTAATCAGTCGTTTTGTCCTCATTATGTATTATAGTTCAATACTAATAGTACTTAATATTCTTCAGATTAATTCACCGATTTAGGTCGATCAACAAGTCCATCGGCTTTAAATCAAAGTGAGACTTGGTGAATGCTGAATCCCATATAACTGACAAGTCTGGCACAATAAAGACAAGTTCATTCTGACGTTTGCCAAGCATACAAATAAGCAACTAGACTCGTAAAACCATAACAACCAATAAGGATTAAGATGTATGCAATGTCTTTTTAAAAGGTTATCACAAAAATACTTTTAAGTTCTTATCATATTTGAACGGGTTGCATTTTTTCCTAATCCAACTAGTTACACAAGATTTTAAACCTTTTCAAGGCAACACTGTTGACAATGATAATTGTGAAATAGGAGTCTTTTCCTGCTAACTAATACTGAGGATTGTGACTTAGGGATCTTATTCTGCTAACTAATACCAAATATTGTGACTTAGGAGTCTTTTTCTACTAACAAATACTAAGGATTGTGGCTTACAGTCTGTGCCAAACGACAGTTAGTGCGTTGACAATCGAGTGACACACAGATTAGCCAACCTCTGAGGGAACAAATAAAGCCACTATATTTACCTTCTTATATGGTTAACCAGAGGGCAACTCTTGAGCTCTCATTGGCTCCCCACCTTTTTTTGTTAGTTTTTCCCGCGCTGTCAACGTACTAACTATCCGGAGAAAAGACGAAGTCTTTTTTCTGGTAACTAATACCAAGGATTATGACTTTAGGAGTCTTTTTTCTGCTAACTAATACCAAGGATTGTTACTTAGGAGTCTTTTTCTGCTAACTAATACCAAGGATTGTGTCTCAAGAGCCTTGTTTTGCTAACCAATACCAAGGATTGTGACTTAGGAATCTTTTTCTGCTAACTAATACCAAGGATTGTGACTTATGAGCATTTTTCTGCCATCTAATACCAAGGATTGTGTCTCAAGAGCCTTGTTTTGCTAACTAATACCAAGGATTGTGCCTTCTGAAGGTGTTAAAGAATTGGGAGCGTCAGTAGAAGTCACCTTGAAGGATTGAAAGAACTATGACATCGATCATTAAAATACTCTTGCATTGATCTTTGACATAATGTAGACTCACGACCCTTAATTATTATTCTTAAATTTAAATAGGTGGCTTTAATATTTACAAAAATAAAACAATTTTTGGCTCCATATAATAAGTTTTAACCTTCTGCGCCCATTTGTCTCTCTCATATGCGCATAAACTTACATAAATATATATACTAGACCTATATCTTCATAAGTGCTCATCTGATTTTAATGAAATGTCGATGGTTTGACGAAAGCAGCCTGCAGAGAGACTTAAATTAATTTCAACCGTCTTTACCCTTTAAATTTTGCTAAATTGATTTGTACCATGTACTTTATACTAAATTCTGTATATTGAAAAATCATCGACGTGGTGCAATGGTTAGCGCTTATACCTGTTGAATTAGAGGTCGGTGGATCGAAACTCGTCCAAAGGAAAGATTTTTTACAGGTAAATCAAGTCTGAAGTCGGCAGTTGTTCTAGAAAACTTTCTCAATGTAAAAAAGCAGCTAGATAAAATGGGGGCACTCCACACAGACTAATAATAATATAATAATATAGATAATAAAAAATATATTATGTGGGTGTGTTATCTTTTTACCTTTAAAAAAAGATTTATAAGATTAGTTAGGTATTTGCCTGTCAATAAGACTGATTTAGGTAGGATATCTAACTATATAGATTATCTTCTATTTTTTATTTATTTACTAGCTTATTTTTTTTTTTATTTTTTTTTCAGGGTATGAAGAAGATGCTATGTATCGATTGGTTTTTTTTTTTTTTTTTTTTTTTAAAAAAAGAAAGGTATAGAATGGAAGCAATGGAAGCCAGAAGAGGATGGAATGATAAACAGATGGTTCGGAGGGGGTAAAAAAAAATCTCATATCGAGATCTCAAGATGTCTGGTCTGGCTTGGAAAGTCGCGTATTTTCACCGGGCGGTAAAAATATCTAAGTTATATTCAATGTAAAGAAGATAAGTTGACTTTAAGAAATCAGGTAATTGTAAAATAGGTTAGAGGGAATGAAAAGAAATAATAAAAAAAAGGAAAAACCCATTCAGCCAGATAAAAATAAGATTACCTTAAATGCCTTCTTGGTATCTTTACCTTTCTGTCTACCGTATCCGACCAAATAAATTCAGGTAAATAGTAAAGGATGGAGGGGGGGGGGGGGGGGAAAAAAAAGTTTTTTTTTTTTAAGAAACGCGAAGCTATCCAAGATAAAAGGAAACCGGTTAGAGAATTCAGTTTTATAAGCCAAAACAAAAAAAAAAAGTGTAATCGATAAAAGAGTCTGAAGAATTTAAACGTTCTTAAAATTCCCTGCATGGTACGAAGACAAAAAAATAATGTTTCCTTTTTTTTTTTGTTTACTATACTTACAAAAAGGATCCTATTAAGTAAAAAGGTATACACAAAAAAATGATCAAGATTGAATCCTTATAAAAAAAAAAGATTTTGTAACAGGATAACAAAAAAAAGTGGATAAACTAATTAGAATGATTAGGGTAGAACCGGTGGCTGGTTTTTGGGACCCATCAATTATGTATGACACAAAATAAAGAGGCAAGGAAAGCCCTCTAGCTATAGGGGAGCTACTGTCTTCCGCTGTCAATCTCCTTAAAAAGGGTAGAATTGGAACGTCCGAACCTGGGTACCTCGACAGGGTCTTTATTTAACTACAAATTAGCAATTAAAGTTCGACCTTTTTCATTTCAAGCTGTAAAAAGGGGGGGTTAGAAACCGTTTTGAAGATATCTATTTAGAATTATCAACCTTTTATATAACACTTTTTTTTTTTTTTTTTTTTTAGAAATAGCGTCGATTTATAAATTGGTTACACTGGAGAGAAGATTAATGGTCTGGTCACGCCTAAGTGCCATAACTGGACTCGCTTTGGGGGAAACACTTCAATTAGTGGCCNTCAGTCGTTTAATATGAACACACTAAATAAAAACAAAAAATGGAACAGTACATCGATCATAGCGTCTAAGGTTTTATCCTGTATTTGAGAAATAAACCTTTTTTTCTGCAATCTCTTCCCAGAGTGATGTATTTTTGTAAGGTTGAAGATTTTTTAGGAATATTTCTTAGTAATTAAAAGCGTTGCTATAACAAGGTATATATATATATATATATATATATTTAGTCAAGTGATTAAGGTTTTGTTGTAAAAACTTTCATACCTGTAAATAACAGTCACGGCAAATCCTAATCAAGTCAACGTGCTCACCATTCTATCACCAAGTTTAACAACTAGCAAAGTATCTTATTTATTTTAAGATATAACAAGAAAGTGAAAGTTGCTAACTTAAAACATGAAAAGATCTAAAGTTTAACTATATAGTCCTTTAAATAAAAGCTTTATCACACACATTACCAATTCGTTTAATGACTTATTTTCATCCTTGGAGTAGGAAGAATTGCAATTGGTTGATTGTCAAGCACTGTCTCGATCCTCTTTGAAGGAAAGTTTGGTGATTATAATTGCAAAAATGTATGATATTTCTAAAACATAGTATGGTATATCGAAAAGTTACAAATATTTTATATTTGAGTGGAGGTGTTGTTTTATTAGTCTACCAAAGCAGCACGGACTTTGTCCCTAGGATATCTTCAGGACTAGTCACTTAGTCCATTGACACATCCTGTCGAGAGTACAATTTTTGCTTTTGAATGTCTTATGGCTGATCCGATAACACCCTTCTAAAGCATATATTTACTCACGCTATCTTCTGGACTATAGAAGAAGTAAGAAAATGTCTTTATTGAATTAATAAATAATTATAAAATACGAATTTGGGCTCTGGGGGGAGAATTCAGTCTCTTTAGCTCCTCCACCCCTTTAAGCCACTAAACAGGATTGGAAACAAAGATAATATAAGAAGATGTATAACGTCATTACAAATAATCATTTCTGATGGATTTCGACAGTATTAAGAGTTTGCGATTAGCGTCGTAGTTTGACAAGTTGTAAAATGTATGTTTCAAACCAGAAATCAGAGATGAAGCTATAAATTTCTCCTAGGGTTAATCTTATGTTGAATTGGTTAAAGCGATCGCTGAGGTATTATACCGGTGGCTTACAAGGGCGCAGACCTGCTAGAGGCTTTAGACGGTACCTTTCTCAGGGGTTTTCCAAGTTTCCACCGAATTCCCTTATCCTTATCCTGGCGGCTAAAAGGGCCGAAAGCCTCTTGAGTGGGGTCTCTGTCTGTTGGAAGGGCGCATGGCTGGTGTAAAATATTCAAGCTGCTCGCAGGCTCATTACCCCGAGCCGTCAACCTCCCAAGGGCCCCCCCTTCTCGTCTCTTTACTATTTAATTAGTGACTTAGTGAATAATACAGGAGAGTTCTCAACCTCTCTTCTACTGCCGACACTCCCCAGGCAAAATTACACGTCCTTCATATATTTATTATTTACTCACGACAATTAACTCCTCTGCACCGGCTCCTGTCACGGATAAATTTCACATTCAGCTCCCTACAGTCGTAGAGCCCTCAACTACCTCCGCGGTATGTACCCTCGTATTACTTCGTACATTTTTTATCATCTGTCTACATGAAACAGTGATTGCATAGGTATTAGTTGTTTCGTCGTGGATGCAACGCTTGCTCCGACTCCCACATAATAGGGCATTCATAATTCTGATAATCGAATTTTTAACAATATATTGAAATATTAATATTGTTTATGAGATAGCTTCTATGAAACACGACGTGGAACTACAGATTCGACAGCGATATTGCCGTATAGGTTAAAACAGTTTGAATGTAACTTATTTATTTATTCGTCGTACTCAATAACATCATGAAATAAAGATGTTTTGCGTGGACGTCACCAGGATTCAATACCCAGAGGTCAATAGGCATCAAACAAATAAAGTAATAAAAAAGCCTATTATTCCAACATTAACAAAACTACTAAAATGAAGCATGTGCTTGACAATACAGACAAATTTGAAATAAAGTTTAAGTCAAACAACTCTAGTAGTTTATTGAAGAGCAAAATTTCGACCTCATATTGGCAATTGAAATGTATTAAAAAAGTAGACAAAAAAAATATAGACTTATGAAAACGTCGCGTTGTCAAGAATTAAACAATACGGTAATTATTACACAATTTGTGAGAGTGAGGCACCATGGGATGTATCAAGCAAGCGTGGCACTTAGAACGAAATTCACACAAATTGCGTAGCTTATTTCAGTGTGCAAACACGGTTAATCATATTGCTGATCTGTTTTGCCAGCCAAGCAACAAGAAAGTAAGGCGGTAAGAGAGCAAGCTTCACGCACGTCTCTATGAGCCCTACATATCTGATCTTCTGAATCTAGTATAGCTCCAGAGTTAGGAGGGCATTATATGGCCCCTGATGAGTCGATACGAAACGATTCAGGACATGGTGCAATACCGAGTCAACATCTTTACGACGTAATGACTGATGTCGGAACAGTTCATATGTGCCACGCTTGCGCGATACATCACTTGGTGCCTTGCTCTCGCACAAATTGTATAGCTTATTGCAGTTTGCAAACACAGTATCATATTGCTCATTAATGATAATTATTAATCATATTTCGAAAATTGTACATGTACTAATGAGTACAACTATAAATTTATTTGGTTTGAGTTTGAGAGATGTATTTTATAAGAGCTTTCGCTGAATACTAGGATAATAAATTTAAATGCAATTTACAAGCAATTGATGCTGGTGGCCTTTTCCTTTAAGTTCTTGCTCATAGGTTGAGAGTGTAAGAATAGTTAGTTCCTGTTAAATTAGACAAGTAGTAGAGCCAATTAGTATGATACTATATAATGAGTTTAACACCAGGTTATAAGTTAGTACATATTTATTGCTTGCCTAAAGCAATCAAATAATACTTTGAGTCTGCAAATCAAAGCTATANCGTCTCTTTACTATTTAATTAGTGACTTAGTGAATAATACAGGAGAGTTCTCAACCTCTCTTCTACTGCCGACACTCCCCAGGCAAAATTACACGTCCTTCATATATTTATTATTTACTCACGACAATTAACTCCTCTGCACCGGCTCCTGTCACGGATAAATTTCACATTCAGCTCCCTACAGTCGTAGAGCCCTCAACTACCTCCGCGGTATGTACCCTCGTATTACTTCGTACATTTTTTATCATCTGTCTACATGAAACAGTGATTGCATAGGTATTAGTTGTTTCGTCGTGGATGCAACGCTTGCTCCGACTCCCACATAATAGGGCATTCATAATTCTGATAATCGAATTTTTAACAATATATTGAAATATTAATATTGTTTATGAGATAGCTTCTATGAAACACGACGTGGAACTACAGATTCGACAGCGATATTGCCGTATAGGTTAAAACAGTTTGAATGTAACTTATTTATTTATTCGTCGTACTCAATAACATCATGAAATAAAGATGTTTTGCGTGGACGTCACCAGGATTCAATACCCAGAGGTTCATAGGCATCAAACAAATAAAGTAATCAAAAAGCCTATTATTCCAACATTAACAAAACTACTAAAATGAAGCATGTGCTTGACAATACAGACAAATTTGAAATAAAGTTTAAGTCAAACAACTCTAGTAGTTTATTGAAGAGCAAAATTTCGACCTCATATTGGCAATTGAAATGTATTAAAAAAGTAGACAAAAAAATATAGACTTATGAAAACGTCGCGTTGTCAAGAATTAAACAATACGGTAATTATTACACAATTTGTGAGAGTGAGGCACCATGGGATGTATCAAGCAAGCGTGGCACTTAGAACGAAATTCACACAAATTGCGTAGCTTATTTCAGTGTGCAAACACGGTTAATCATATTGCTGATTTGTTTTGCCAGCCAAGCAACAAGAAAGTAAGGCGGTAAGAGAGCAAGCTTCACGCACGTCTCTATGAGCCCTACATATCTGATCTTCTGAATCTAGTATAGCTCCAGAGTTAGGAGGGCATTATATGGCCCCTGATGAGTCGATACGAAACGATTCAGGACATGGTGCAATACCGAGTCAACATCTTTACGACGTAATGACTGATGTCGGAACAGTTCATATGTGCCACGCTTGCGCGATACATCACTTGGTGCCTTGCTCTCGCACAAATTGTATAGCTTATTGCAGTTTGCAAACACAGTATCATATTGCTCATTAATGATAATTATTAATCATATTTCGAAAATTGTACATGTACTAATGAGTACAACTATAAATTTATTTGGTTTGAGTTTGAGAGATGTATTTTATAAGAGCTTTCGCTGAATACTAGGATAATAAATTTAAATGCAATTTACAAGCAATTGATGCTGGTGGCCTTTTCCTTTAAGTTCTTGCTCATAGGTTGAGAGTGTAAGAATAGTTAGTTCCTGTTAAATTAGACAAGTAGTAGAGCCAATTAGTATGATACTATATAATGAGTTTAACACCAGGTTATAAGTTAGTACATATTTATTGCTTGCCTAAAGCAATCAAATAATACTTTGAGTCTGCAAATCAAAGCTATATAAAAAAAACAACTAATTTATTGGTTTTTCCCCAACAAAAAACAAACTAAGGACTGATAAAATTATATAGATGGTAAATTTATTTGTATAATTAACAATTTGCAAATGATTAAGTAAAAACCACTAAAAGGAGAAACTTTAAGTTTCTCAAAGTAAGCATTAAAAGAAGAAAAAACCAATTACCACATACCATTGGAGATTATAGGTATAAAGTTTTATGTGTTTTCTAACTCCTTGGTATATAAACCAGGAGCTTTATTCCATTATTTCCTCGGTAAATAAATAAATAAAATAACGTCTTGGAACGTGGAAAGAAGAAGGTAAAATCAATGATTTTACCACTAAATTGCACCCTGGGGTATCTTCTCTCTCGGTGAAGGAAAACCATAATTGGACGGCTACCGAATGCGGTTTAGTAGGGGCGTTTCATCATCTCGGGATCCAATCCTACGGGGTGGTACAAAGGAGAAACAATCAGTTGGAAGGTTATTAAAGAGACCCGAGGCGGGACTCCAAGACGCGGCGTTTCAAGGCCTTAAATCAAAGGAAGACGCTAACGCACGAGGGGATCGCAAGAAGACCACTAAATAGAAATTAATCTTGTAAAGGCATGTGAAGTGAAGTGGAGAGGGTAGGTAAAGGAATTGGCTTGGCAAGACGAAATGAAGGATCGTATATAGAAAGGGTTACTAAGTGCTTATAATAATAACACATCCAGCAGGATTGAGAAAGAGAGAGAAGGGTATTATATTGTTCCTCAGTCGAACAACCCGTACAAGTTCCAGCACAATGAAATCATCTTCACTACAAAACAACACAATAAATGAGCATTGTTCTTCCGATGAAAGATATGCAACCGACTACAACTTCACATCAAATGTTGAATTGACATTACCCACAACTTATTGTCCCTCTCAGCAACAAATCTTGTTCGTTAACGGCTTCCTCTACCGTATAATTTCTTGTCCTTTTAAATGACCACGCAGGCATCTTGCCCCAAGCGCCGACTAAACTATTAAACCTATTAAAAGCTACCCTTTGACCACCAATCAACCCAAGACATGAGTCATGAGTTTAAAGCAAGAGTTATGGATCGACAAATTACCCAACATTTTAAAAAATCTAATCTAAACGAAGGCGGTGACTTTCCTTATGATTACCAATTTAACTTTTTCTACTAAGCTACAATACATCCATATTTCAAGGGAATTGACAACAAGACGTCATTTGCTGTACTAACTTTATTATACTTTAGAAATGAAAACAAGGAAGCATTAACTTACTTCTGGCATTAACTTACACAAACATTTATTTGTTGCTTTCTGTAAATGAACCTTTTAAGTCGATGAAAACGAATTCAAGGCCTTAACATTTTTTCTCTGTGCACTGTCCTCAACCCTCAATGATTTTATTTTTAACATTCTTGATTAACTAAAAAAAAAGAGAACCAAACTTCTTTTATTTTCTCAAGGTTATAATGAATATTTTGAGTTCCATATCCGCATAACAATTAATACTAAATATATCTAGACAAATGTCGTGACAAAGTTAGAATTCGTAAAGAAAAGATGCCTGATTATTCATCAGACTGATGGAGACCGGACTAGATATTCACAATCATAATCTAGGTCTAAATTTATCTAAAGCTGGGTTTGCACGATCCAAGTATACTTGGTCCAAGTAACTTTGATCAAATCCACTTGGTTGAAGTAACTTTGATCAAATCCACTTGCTCCGAGCAACTTTGATCAAATCCACTTGGTTGAAGAAACTTTGATCAAATCCACTTGGTTGAAGTAACTTTGATCAAATCCACTTGGTTGAAGTAACTTTGATCAAATCCACTTGGTTGAAGTAACTTTGATCAAATCCACTTGGTTGAAGTAACTTTGATCAAATCCACTTGGTTGAAGTAACTTTGATCAAATCCACTTGGTTGAAGTAACTTTGATCAAATCCACTTGGTTGAAGTAACTTTGATCAAATCCACTTGGTTGAAGTAACTTTGATCAAATCCACTTGGTTGAAGTAACTTTGATCAAATCCACTTGGTTGAAGTAACTTTGATCAAATCC
>KZ651879.1:635349-645637 GCA_001010745.2 Gerris buenoi
ATAATGTTTATATTAAATAAATATACAATTTATATTTACTTCATTATATTCATTCATTTTTTTTTTTACAAAAAAGGAGGATGTTTTATATTTTTTCCATGTTTACATGGAATAAATATTTATTGATATTATTTCAAGTATATTGTTTTATTTAAATTATGAATTCCCCAATATATATATAAATTCTGCAATATGGTAATTAAATACAAAGTTGTCTTTTACGACTGAGATTTTTATGAAAAATTATTTTTTTAGCGAATAAAAAAACACAATAATAAAATTTTAATATATTGTTCACATTTAATTTATTGTCAAATTACAAAAGTAAATTTTTAACTTCTTTAACGGCCAACTACTGTGGGTAATAAAATATAATTTGTTAAGTCTAAATATTTTTTATCTGCTGATTATCTGAGACTCGATAAAACAAACAGATATATTAAGCTACATTTTAAAATGACATGTTGCGGAACTAAATAAAAAAGTTTGGATATTTAGCATAGTTGTTCATTGATGAAAAACTAAAAAAAAAATTTTTTTAATGAACGTATCAATGGTCTGGAAATTCCTAAGAGGAGAGTATGACCACCATTTTAGAAAATAAATTCGATTTTTCGGCTTATCCCAAATATTTAGAAAAAAAAAAAATCACAGGGAAGTACTTGCCCCAAGTACTTTTTAGGGTTTTGTAGATGAGTAAGCATACCCATTATGTAATTATGATTTCTGGTCTTCGATCTCAAGAGTCCGGGTTCGATTCCCCGGGGGGTCACAATGTTTTTTATCAGTAATAAACCAATAAGGAATGCAAACTTTAAAAAAGCAAATATATATTTGTGTCCTACTCTTCAGCAGCTTTCATTTGATACCCAACTCAAAATTTTTGAAAAATAAAATTTTGGGCGCACCCCAAATTTTTGCGCACAAAATTGACAATTTTTAAAATCTTTGAATGAACTCCCGGAAATATCATCGCCCTAATATAAGGTATTAGCATGAATTATTTCGAAATTTTAGCACCAGCCGATCTATAGTGGTTGGGGGGGGGACAATTTTTTTTGGGTATATTTTGATTTTTTCCCCCTATAAGGAATGCAAAATTTGAAAAAGCATATATATATTTGTGTCCTACTCTTCAGCAGCTTTCATTTGATACCCAACTCAAAATTTTTGAAAAATAAAATTTTGGGCGCACCCCAAATTTTTGCGCACAAAATTGACAATTTTTAAAATCTTTGAATGAACTCCCGGAAATATCATCGCCCTAATATAAGGTATTAGCATGAATTATTTCGAAATTTTAGCACCAGCCGATCTATAGTGGTTGGGGGGGGGACAATTTTTTTTGGGTATATTTTGATTTTTTCCCCCTATAAGGAATGCAAAATTTGAAAAAGCATATATATATTTGTGTCCTACTCTTCAGCAGCTTTCATTTGATACCCAACTCAAAATTTTAAAAAAATAAAATTTTGGGCGCACTTCACTATTTCGCGCCCAAAATTGACAATTTTTAAAAATTTGGGATCAACTCCCGGAATTTTCATCGCCCAACAATAAGGCATTAGCATGAATTATTTCGAAATTTTAGCACCAGCCAATCTATAGTGGTTGGGGGGGGGAAATTTTTTTTTGGGTATATTTTGATTTTTTTCCCCTATAAGGAATGCAAAATTTAAAAAAGCATATATATATTTGTGTTCTACTCTTCAGCAGCTTTCATTTGATACCCCACTCAAAAATTTAAAAAAATGTAAATTTTTGAGTTTACCACATTTTTTTGAATTGCGCATGCGCAAATCTAATTATGGACTTCTGTATATTTTTCCTCTGGTTGGGTCAAAAAGTTGCACCAGGGTTCCAAATTTCAGCACTTTCGCTTGAACGGTTCGGGCCCTATGAACCAAAGAGCGACGGACAGACGGACACATCACCCTCGGCATAAGGGTTTTGAGAAGTATCTACAAAACCCTAAAAAGGTTGGGCTAAGAGAAAGAATAAAAAGTTGCTTCGAATACGGAAAATTTACTATTAAAAGTTAAATCATTAGAATTTTTGGAAAATTTATTATAAAACTATATTTATTATTTTAGGGTTTTACATAAGTTGGTTCTAATAAAATGAAAAATTAAAATTACTGTAAATAATTTACGAAATTCTTTCTTTAAACTTATACTTAAAAAGAAGGAAATGTTTTTAAGTTCCCAAGTGTCAAGAAAATCATTTGGCTCTAATTTGTAGAGAAAAAATAAACTTTAATTAAGTGACCTAAATGATATTTCAGGTAAAGCTAATCTTTTTCTAGATATTTGTGAAAAAAAATGAAACTATTCTCCAAGATTAAGCCCATAGCTTCCGCTCAGAACTTTCAGGACTTGATATGTTCAATTCCAAACATCAATGATCTATATCAAAACTTTCTGATTTAGCTCCCCAGCTTCCTTTGTTAACTAGACTAAGATTGAATATTTATACTTCGAAAACGAAGATTTTTTCCACATTTTCTATGAATATGTAGGATTTGCTTCTAATTTCCGAGTTTACCTAAGTTAATGGAACCATTAAATCAAATTATAATAATTATTATCTACGGGAGACATAGAGAGGAAAATAGACTCCAGCACCGGGACTCGAACCACGGGCCTCCTATATTTCCAGTACGGCGCTCTTACCAATTGAGCTATACTGGAGAATTTTTCTGTAGTTAATAATAATTATAATTTGATTTAAATTAAAATTTAATCTTTCCGTAGTATGAATACTACCCAAAAATTAAAAAATTGGAACCATCAATAAAAAACTTTTGTGGTGCGGGCCCCTAGGTGGTCACCTACGTCTTATTCCGGCCCTTGGCAGTAATAGTTATTTGATATTAGTAGTTTTTATCATATGTTTTTTTAAAATAACAAGTTTAATTAACCTTAAATTTAAATTAGTTAACCTAACCTCTCTTAAGTTATTCTAACCTCCAAAACAAAGCTAATGTTATGTTTCAGCACAACATATTGCTGATTAATTTAAAGATAATGCTCATATGTTCTAAATAAACCAATGGTATTGATAAAATAACATTTAGCGCAGGTGTTATGTACATTTATGTCATGTAAACACAACCTTTATGTCATGTAAACATAAACTTGATCTTCAATTGTATTTTGATTAAAAGAAAATTATGATTCCATTTCACAATAAGGTATTTTATCTGTAATGTAAACTTCGGTCTATATTTAGATTTTAGTTGCTATGACTTCAATAATAATAATTAATTATTAATTCACATGAACAATCACAGGTTTGTTTGATCTAAAATAATAGTATAGATAATAGATCACAGATAATAGATGTCTAATCACAGTATAAACAACAAATAATAATCAGACGATCATTTCAGTCTTTCGACTATTTTTCAAAGGCTATTATTGCATAAACTGTCTTTTGTGGTTAAACAAGTAAATATTATTATAAGTAGTAATTACCCTTTTATTTCTATATTTTAAATCAGTCTGCCACTTGCTCTTGGTCTTAAGGGTATTAATAACAACTAAGTTTTTATATCATGCAACGATATAAAAACAGATTCAGTAGTTTCTTATCCATCATATAATAAGTGATTTAATTTCAAAAAATGAACTCTGTTATAACTTTAAATAAAACGAAAATTTCTGATCATTCGTTGTATATCTCAGTTGAAGATAATTCTTCCAAGTTTGAACCTTTGATACTTATGGATAATATGCAATTGGATCATTAAAGCTTGATAATGGCCCAAGTGGGGCTGAAATATCGCTGCATGATATAAAAACTTAGTTTTTATTAATACCCTTAAGACCAAGAGCAAGTGGCAGACTGATTTAGTAAATATTATTTTATATTTAGTCCAGTCAAATTAGAAAATAACTGCAAAAAAGTTTTGGAAAGTGGCTTAAAATGTTTGAAAGGGGAAGTTAAAAATCTATGGAAAAATAAATTGAGTGTGGCTTAAGGTCAGAAATCCCTAATAAAAGAGTTCTTTTGCCCTCAATACTACTTCATTTTTTATTACCTAATTTTGAGCGCTTGTAACTCAAAAACGGTCGGAGATAGAAAAAAAGGTTTAAAGGACAATTTTTATTGGAAATTTAATGAAGAACAAATTTTTTCCCCATTCTTTTACCTATAAATAAATAAAAATGTACAAATTAT
This sequence comes from Gerris buenoi, assembly GCA_001010745.2. Classification (NCBI taxonomy): domain Eukaryota; kingdom Metazoa; phylum Arthropoda; class Insecta; order Hemiptera; family Gerridae; genus Gerris; species Gerris buenoi. Next base: position 639,532 of record KZ651879.1, read on the forward strand.
TATGGCAATAAATATTAAATACCTTCAAATGAAAAAAGTCAATTAAAAAAAAACATATTTTGATTAAACAAATTCAATAGAAGTTTTTAAAACTCTAATAACATTGACAAAGGTTTGAACCATTCCTTTGCTTTTGAGGATACATTTAGTTTTATGATAATGTAAAGGAAAGATANATTTAATCTTTCCGTAGTATGAATACTACCCAAAAATTAAAAAATTGGAACCATCAATAAAAAACTTTTGTGGTGCGGGCCCCTAGGTGGTCACCTACGTCTTATTCCGGCCCTTGGCAGTAATAGTTATTTGATATTAGTAGTTTTTATCATATGTTTTTTTAAAATAACAAGTTTAATTAACCTTAAATTTAAATTAGTTAACCTAACCTCTCTTAAGTTATTCTAACCTCCAAAACAAAGCTAATGTTATGTTTCAGCACAACATATTGCTGATTAATTTAAAGATAATGCTCATATGTTCTAAATAAACCAATGGTATTGATAAAATAACATTTAGCGCAGGTGTTATGTACATTTATGTCATGTAAACACAACCTTTATGTCATGTAAACATAAACTTGATCTTCAATTGTATTTTGATTAAAAGAAAATTATGATTCCATTTCACAATAAGGTATTTTATCTGTAATGTAAACTTCGGTCTATATTTAGATTTTAGTTGCTATGACTTCAATAATAATAATTAATTATTAATATTAAGGCTTAAAAAAACTCATTTTAATTAATTATTGAAATTATCATGTCCAACATGCAATATCAAAGATTGAAACAATGTTTTTAATTCAGGTTGAAAGAGATTATTATAATAATAATAATATGAGACGTAGCACGCTACATCTTTATGATAAATGTTCTTTTCTACTGAATACATTTATGTGGGACTGATATAAACAAAGAATTATAACATGTAATTAACATTATTAACAAGGTTATAAATTTGCATATCCTTCATGTTCAATTTAAAAACATTATTTTAAAGATAAGATTAATTTTAAATAGTTCATTTTAGTAAATTATAATTTTTTTATTTAAAGTTGATTTTTAAAACATTTCTAGAAACTAATTACCTATGTATAATGTGATAAAATGAATTTTGGCGAAAAAACGACGACCTTTTCTCAAATAAAAAGAAAATTTTCAAGTCTTTAAGAAGCTTATCTGTCATTAAAAGATAAAAAAGGGCACTTATTTAGATTGTTACTCCCCTTATAAAAAAAATAAAGGGGAATAACAATCTAAAGAATGTGAAGGGAGGGAATGTTCTTCTTTAGATTGTTACTCCCCTTATAAAAAAAATAAAGGGGAATAACAATCTAAAGAATGTGTAGGGAGGGAATGTTCTTCTTTAGATTGTTACTCCCCTTATAAAAAAAATAAAGGGGAATAACAATCTAAAGAATGTGTAGGGAGGGAATGTTCTTCTTTAGATTGTTACTCCCCTTATAAAAAAAATAAAGGGGAATAACAATCTAAAGAATGTGTAGGGAGGGAATGTTCTTCTTTAGATTGTTACTCCCCTTATAAAAAAAATAAAGGGGAATAACAATCTAAAGAATGTGTAGGGAGGGAATGTTCTTCTTTAGATTGTTACTCCCCTTATAAAAAAAATAAAGGGGAATAACAATCTAAAGAATGTGTAGGGAGGGAATGTTCTTCTTTAGATTGTTACTCCCCTTATAAAAAAAATAAAGGGGAATAACAATCTAAAGAATGTGTAGGGAGGGAATGTTCTTCTTTAGATTGTTACTCCCCTTATAAAAAAAATAAAGGGGAATAACAATCTAAAGAATGTGTAGGGAGGGAATGTTCTTCTTTAGATTGTTACTCCCCTTATAAAAAAAATAAAGGGGAATAACAATCTAAAGAATGTGTAGGGAGGGAATGTTCTTCTTTAGATTGTTACTCCCCTTATAAAAAAAATAAAGGGGAATAACAATCTAAAGAATGTGTAGGGAGGGAATGTTCTTCTTTAGATTGTTACTCCCCTTATAAAAAAAATAAAGGGGAATAACAATCTAAAGAATGTGTAGGGAGGGAATGTTCTTCTTTAGATTGTTACTCCCCTTATAAAAAAAATAAAGGGGAATAACAATCTAAAGAATGTGTAGGGAGGGAATGTTCTTCTTTAGATTGTTACTCCCCTTATAAAAAAAATAAAGGGGAATAACAATCTAAAGAATGTGTAGGGAGGGAATGTTCTTCTTTAGATTGTTACTCCCCTTATAAAAAAAATAAAGGGGAATAACAATCTAAAGAATGTGTAGGGAGGGAATGTTCTTCTTTAGATTGTTACTCCCCTTATAAAAAAAATAAAGGGGAATAACAATCTAAAGAATGTGTAGGGAGGGAATGTTCTTCTTTAGATTGTTACTCCCCTTATAAAAAAAATAAAGGGGAATAACAATCTAAAGAATGTGTAGGGAGGGAATGTTCTTCTTTAGATTGTTACTCCCCTTATAAAAAAAATAAAGAGGAATCGGGAATAACAATCTAAAGAAAGTGTAGGGAATGTTCTTCTTTAGACTGTTTCACTCCCCTTATAAAAACAGATATATTGATTGTGATATTCGTTTGTCCTAAAGTATACATTGGAGTAAACATCCCTTTGTCTTAATAGTTATTTGGTTTAAAGTCATTTATATTCTAAAACAACATAGGGGAGTAACAATCTAAAGAAGTACCAAAAAAAAGAATTAATTTCAACAAAAGGAGAAACTCCTTTTTATTGGTCACGCCAGCCTAGGATCGCGCAATCATAAACTCATACAACATCTTTAACTTAATGATGACCGCCATGCCTCATATTGTATTGTTTAAATGATGAGTACCGGACTGACAGACTGATATACCTCATAAATCATAACTCATAACTCTCATAACGTTTTTATTTTTAATGTTTATGACCGGTCTAAACATGGATGTGCCGTTTGTACAATTTTATAGTACTAGATAACCATAGCCACATAGTTTAATTACTTTAGTGGTTCTAGAGATTAAAATTTGTGCTGTAGTGCGGTCTAAGATGAAATCACTAGAGTTATTTGTAGTTTTTTTTCTCTCTCTCTCTAATAAATGTATGTTTGTGGGCATGTTAAAGAGAAACAAATAGGCGTTTAAGGTTAAAACTTATATGGGACCAACAATGGGCTAATTATGACCTACCCNTTACATAATGGGTATGCTTACTCATCTACAAAATCCTAAAAAGTACTTGGACGCAAGTACTTCCCTGTGATTTTTATTACCTAATTTTGAGCGCTTGTAACTCAAAAACGGTTGGAGATAGAAAAAAAGTTTAGACGACTATTTTTATTGGAAATTTAATGAAGAACAAATTTTTACTTAAACCATAATTCGCCTAATGCCAATACCTTTAAAGATATTTGGTAAAAAGGAAAAAAAAGCACCTATTGCCCCCCCCCCCCCGGGTGGGCGAGCTCCCACCTCACCCTCGGGGACTTTTAGTATGTTAGACAGGAAAGTCATACGAACATTTTAAGCCACTTTGGGATTTTTTGCAAAGTTATTTTCTAATTTGACTAGACTAATTGAACAAACCTGCGTTTTATTTCAAGTGAATTATGTAATTAAATCATTATGTTTATTTACCACAAAAATATCGGTGAATATTAACCAATTTGTTACGGCTTCATCTTAATTTATTTTTACATTTTATTTTTTATGTTATTCTTATATTTATGTTTCCAATTATAATTGTAGCGATATTGTAAAACTGTATAAACTAACAATTATAATTTAAATTATTTATTAAACTGAAAGAAGCGGAACTGAGAATAGATTATACATTATTTTATGAACTATAGATGCGGAATGTTTATCTAAATCTTAAAACATGGTTTTAGCTTGTTTAATCTATAGTATGGTAATAACATATTTTTTTTTTGTTTTTTCGGGTTTATGTTTAATTATTTTGTTAATTTAAACAATTATGTTAACAACTGTTTTGATTGTTTAGTAAAATGCTCAGAGGAAGATTTTTTTAAATTAAAATTTATTGTTAATTTTAATTAATTATTGAAATTATCATGTCCAACATGCAATATCAAAGATTGAAACAATGTTTTTAATTCAGGTTGAAAGAGNATATATATATTTGTGTTCTACTCTTCAGGAGCTTTCATTTGATACCCCACTCAAAAATTTAAAAAAATCTAAATTTTTGAGTTTAACACATTTTTTCGAATTGCGCATGCGCAAACCTAGTTATGAACTTCTATATATTTTTCCTGTGGTTGGGTCAAAAAGTTGCACCAGTGTGTCAAATTTCAGCTCTTTCGCTTAAACGGTTCGGGCCCTATGAACCAAAGAGCGACGGACGGACGGACACATCACCCTCGGGCATAAGGGTTTTGAGAAGTATCTACAAAACCCTAAAAACAATACGGGAAGAAGAAAATAAATAATAATATTAAATTAATAAAATTGATTATAATATTTTTTAGGATTAGTTCTTCTTGTACCAATATTTTCTCTCTTTCTATCAATCACTCTCACACAAACACTTACAGAAAGATATAGAGAAAAAAAATTATTTATTGTTACAAGATATAATCATATTCATATTCATGTAACATCAAGATTTTTAATAAATAACTTATCTTATCCTGTTATCGATAATAGTTGTTAGTAAGTTGATAAAAACATTTTTTTTTTTTTAAAGATTTTTTTTCACAAACTGTTTCACTTCTGTATAAATCAGATATCAAGATATGTGATTAAGAAACTTACCAGATTAAGATAAAAACAAGATTGAGAGAAGGAGTAGGGGGGAAGAAACCTGATTAGTTATTAGGTTTATGGACAGATGTTAAAAAATGGCGTTAGCGCGTTTCATGTTTAGATTAGTAAAGATAGTTCGTATTACAGCTGGAGGCGATACTAAGAGTGAATAAAAAAAGGAAAGAAAATAAAAAAAGATTTCACGGACAAGATTGGGGCAGGATATTCCGAGGTTTCTGATATTAATAGGCTCCAAGATAATTATCTATATAAAGATAATTGTTATATCCTCAGATAATTGTTACTCCCCCCACCCTCTGTATAAACTCGATGTTACTTTTATTAATTAACGTTGTAATGGTCGAGCGAACTCCCGACAACAGGTTTTTAAATATTAATAAGGAATGGATAAAATATTAAATCGAGAGATTGAAGATGAAAAAAACATAAATTAGCGGAATATATAAGAGCATCCTGTTAGTTGGGACGAGTTATAATTAAATCGTTATTAATTATACAATGTAATGGCCAGTCTAAACATATTTTTGCTGTTGTTAACGTATTGTGTATTATTCATTCTTAAAACAATATATGTTTAAAACTTGTTTAAAGCAATCGTTATTAAGTGTATAGTTTTAATAAGATTATTGCACACAAAAGTGTGTAAATTTAGTTTAGAACCAACCTTAATTTAAGATAGTGTAACAAAAAATATATTTATTGTAAAAAAAAATCCCTTATAGCAATTCGTGTATCCTTTGACAGTCTTTATTGAAAATTATCCTTCACAGGGGTGCCCAAAGGGGGGATTCATGGCGCAAAGTGCGCCATTAAAAAAAAAATTGGGGGGGATTTTGAAAAATTTGGGGGGGATTTTTTAAATATATGTACATATATAAATACAATTTATTGTATAAAGTTTCAATTTACATTAATTGATGTATGTAAGGTATAAGTTCATAATGATAAATTGATAATTATCTATTACTGTATTATAGTTTATAGTATAGTTAAAATGAACTACCTAAGATAATGTTTTTGTTGAGTATAATTTACTTGAAGAAGCTTTGTTATGTTGTATTAGCCTTTCTTCTCCCGCCGCCTGGCCACGGTGTTTGTATCTTTTATACCACTATATTTATTTTTATTTATAAAAAAAGTAAAAGTATTAAGTGTTTGTAAGTGAAGACAAATTTATTTTAAATTTCAGAGCACTGCACTAAAACTGAAATTGATCTGAAGGGCCGGGTAATCATAATCTCTTATTGGTGAATTTTATAAATTTTATTAAAACATGAATGAGAATCAGTGGCGTATCCAAGGGGGAGGGGTACATGCCCCCCCTT
>KZ651879.1:738846-749385 GCA_001010745.2 Gerris buenoi
TTACAAAACCAAAATTTTAGATTTCTGATTATTTTTAGTCTACCAACTCATAAACTATACAAAATATACAGTCCACACATTTCCTTGGATCCTCTTCAATTATCAATTAATAATAATAAAAATATAAAAAAATAGGACATGGGGCGTCTCAGAACTTTTCCTCCCCAAATAATCTTAAAATGCGGAAGATATTAAGTTGAAATTAGCAGAAATGCTTACCTAATAAATAGGCACAATTGCTACAAATTTCAAACCAATTAGAAAATGTTCGACTTTTTTTTTAACCAAATTCGCTGACTCAGTAAAATAGATTTTGGAGGGGATTTGGCAAATTTGTAAATATATTTTGATCAGAATTGTTGAATTTTGATTTTTATGTTAAACAGTTTCTATCGATACTTTACTAGTTAGTGTTGGCGAAATAGTCTCAAGTTTCAAAAGTCAATATTATCAATATGGCTGCTGATATCAGAACGAAATTCATTGTAAATGTTTGCCTCATAAAGAGGTACAATAGGTACAAATTTAAGCTCTATCGGTAATATTTAGGAGTCTACATATTTTTGAAATTTTTGCTGGCTCTTGGTAAATAGTGTCACAAATTTCTGAGTTTCCAGGCAGCACAGCTGCATTTAAGGACAGAAATTTGTACCAAGTTCAAGTCTGTAGCATAAAAACTGTGGAAGTTATGCGTGACATAAAAACTGTGGAAGTTATGCGTGACATAAAAACTGTGGAAGTTATGCGTGACATAAAAACTGTGGAAGTTATGCGTGACATAAAAACTGTGGAAGTTATGCGTGACATAAAAACTGTGGAAGTTATGCGTGACATAAAAACTGTGGAAGTTATGCGTGACATAAAAACTGTGGAAGTTATGCGTGACATAAAAACTGTGGAAGTTATGCGTGACATAAAAACTGTGGAAGTTATGCGTGACATAAAAACTGTGGAAGTTATGCGTGACATAAAAACTGTGGAAGTTATGCGTGACATAAAAACTGTGGAAGTTATGCGTGACATAAAAACTGTGGAAGTTATGCGTGACATAAAAACTGTGGAAGTTATGCGTGACATAAAAACTGTGGAAGTTATGCGTGACATAAAAACTGTGGAAGTTATGCGTGACATAAAAACTGTGGAAGTTATGCGTGACATAAAAACTGTGGAAGTTATGCGTGACATAAAAACTGTGGAAGTTATGCGTGACATAAAAACTGTGGAAGTTATGCGTGACATAAAAACTGTGGAAGTTATGCGTGACATAAAAACTGTGGAAGTTATGCGTGACATAAAAACTGTGGAAGTTATGCGTGACATAAAAACTGTGGAAGTTATGCGTGACATAAAAACTGTGGAAGTTATGCGTGACATAAAAACTGTGGAAGTTATGCGTGACATAAAAACTGTGGAAGTTATGCGTGACATAAAAACTGTGGAAGTTATGCGTGACATAAAAACTGTGGAAGTTATGCGTGACATAAAAACTGTGGAAGTTATGCGTGACATAAAAACTGTGGAAGTTATGCGTGACATAAAAACTGTGGAAGTTATGCGTGACATAAAAACTGTGGAAGTTATGCGTGACATAAAAACTGTGGAAGTTATGCGTGACATAAAAACTGTGGAAGTTATGCGTGACATAAAAACTGTGGAAGTTATGCGTGACATAAAAACTGTGGAAGTTATGCGTGACATAAAAACTGTGGAAGTTATGCGTGACATAAAAACTGTGGAAGTTATGCGTGACATAAAAACTGTGGAAGTTATGCGTGACATAAAAACTGTGGAAGTTATGCGTGACATAAAAACTGTGGAAGTTATGCGTGACATAAAAACTGTGGAAGTTATGCGTGACATAAAAACTGTGGAAGTTATGCGTGACATAAAAACTGTGGAAGTTATGCGTGACATAAAAACTGTGGAAGTTATGCGTGACATAAAAACTGTGGAAGTTATGCGTGACATAAAAACTGTGGAAGTTATGCGTGACATAAAAACTGTGGAAGTTATGCGTGACATAAAAACTGTGGAAGTTATGCGTGACATAAAAACTGTGGAAGTTATGCGTGACATAAAAACTGTGGAAGTTATGCGTGACATAAAAACTGTGGAAGTTATGCGTGACATAAAAACTGTGGAAGTTATGCGTGACATAAAAACTGTGGAAGTTATGCGTGACATAAAAACTGTGGAAGTTATGCGTGACATAAAAACTGTGGAAGTTATGCGTGACATAAAAACTGTGGAAGTTATGCGTGACATAAAAACTGTGGAAGTTATGCGTGACATAAAAACTGTGGAAGTTATGCGTGACATAAAAACTGTGGAAGTTATGCGTGACATAAAAACTGTGGAAGTTATGCGTGACATAAAAACTGTGGAAGTTATGCGTGACATAAAAACTGTGGAAGTTATGCGTGACATAAAAACTGTGGAAGTTATGCGTGACATAAAAACTGTGGAAGTTATGCGTGACATAAAAACTGTGGAAGTTATGCGTGACATAAAAACTGTGGAAGTTATGCGTGACATAAAAACTGTGGAAGTTATGCGTGACATAAAAACTGTGGAAGTTATGCGTGACATAAAAACTGTGGAAGTTATGCGTGACATAAAAACTGTGGAAGTTATGCGTGACATAAAAACTGTGGAAGTTATGCGTGACATAAAAACTGTGGAAGTTATGCGTGACATAAAAACTGTGGAAGTTATGCGTGACATAAAAACTGTGGAAGTTATGCGTGACATAAAAACTGTGGAAGTTATGCGTGACATAAAAACTGTGGAAGTTATGCGTGACATAAAAACTGTGGAAGTTATGCGTGNCAAAGAAGACCGTGCCTAGTGTAGTGCTCTCAGACAAATGAATGTACCAGCAGTGCCAGGACTATTCCTTTGGGAAGAAGGAATATCACACTTTTATATAAGAAATTGTGATGTTTCTTCGTCCCAAAGCAGACTGTGCTTAGTGTAGTGCTAAATTTACGAGGCCTCTGTTTAACTGATAAGTACTACATAAAATTCTCTCAAAAAGCTTTTCCGTTACTGAAATCACACTCACCAGTTGTTGGAACAATAAGAACAAATAACTTTGCTTGAACCAAGTTCTTAATGAGAGGAGTGTAGTAGAGGAAGGCGGCAGTATCCAGAACCAAGTAGGCCGGCAGTTCTCCTCGCTTCGTCTTCTTCTCTAGCTCCGTAACTTCACTCTTCAACCACATCTCTGCCAGATTTTTCATTAAAGCTTCATTCTCTTTTCCTTCCTGAAAACAGAGTTATCAAGCCATTATAGGTCAATTGGTAGAGGTAGAATGACAAGTTGAAGGAAACTTCAGGAACATCAGAATCACCTGAAAATAAGAGGAATGTTATGAGGATATTATGAGGAATGTTATGAGGCATGTTAAGCCGGGTTCCTACGGGGAGTGAACACTCTACAGTGCCACACTAGAGTGAAGACTGTTGTGAACCACGCCTGGAGGGGTGAAGAAGAGTGAACTAGTTGAGGACCGTGGACAGTTCACACAGGATAGTGATCACGATCACGCTTCTCAGTTTATGAGTTTACTCCAGGGACCCAACCATGAACGAGCTTCTCGTAGAAAGTTGTGCCACGTTAAGTTCAGTTTTTAGTGGTATTTTAGGAGAAAGGTTGAAACAGTCACATGGACGGTTAAAGCGGAAGAAAAGTTGTTATTGGGTCAGGAAGTGGATACTAGTAGAAATTCGAAGGCATGCAATTTGGTTGACGATGAACAAAGAACAAATCACCCGCAAAATTGTAAGAATATGCTACGAATGACTGAAGACCAGTTTGATTATCTCCTGGAACGCATTACACCACTAATTTCAAAGTCAAGACACTACGAGCCGACGCCGACGGCTCAGACATTGTTAGTACCTATAAAACAACGAGCAGTCTCTATGAAACTTGGCTAGCGACTGGAGTATTCACGCCTGAAAATTGAACATGTTTGATATGAAGAGTGAGCGGTAGTGAACTATCCTCACTCCTGATGACGTCAGAGCAGAGTTCACTGCGAGACACGGGTCGAGTTCTCTCTAGAGTGTTCACTCCCCGTGGGAACCCGGCTTTATGAGGGATGTTATGAGGAATGTTATGAGGATGTTATGAGGAATGTCATGAGGAATAGGACAAAAATAAAAGTTAATGTACTACAATGGCTGAATGATCCATTCAGTCAAACGTATTATAACCCAAAAGGCTTTTTTCACTCGAGACACGGAAAAAAAGCCACTGAAATCTCGATACACCACCGGAAGCTTGCACTACCACTCAAGAGCCACTTGGCATTGCTTACGCCGGAGACACAGAGCTCCCCCAAAAAGTAAAAGTTGCATCCTGAGGAGGTTCTGCATTTTAAATTTTTACAAAAAAAGAAACGGAAGTTGTGGGTTCATCCAATATGTGCTAAAATGTTAGAACGTAGGACATTTTATACGTAGTATAACAGTTCGACGAAGCTGTGGCGGATGATAAAAAGCTCTTTAATTATTTCCGGAATTCTAAGTCGACTTTGATGAACTATATGAAAAAATAAAAAGTGGATTTAAATACCAAGGCAACAGTATGCGCAAATGTATCCCATGGAGAGATATTGGCTCTTATACCATTAGGTGAGAGAAATAAAAAGAAGTTTTGGTTATCCATTGCTTAGAATTGTAAGTAGGCTTGAGTTATCACATCTTCATCGCTGCTATTTGTTACTCTATTTGAATATTCCTCAGCATGAACACCTACTAAGCCGATCTTTCACGAATCAGCTCGTAAAAATGAAAAATCAATCGTATAAAAGAAAGTTTTTAAAATAGTAAAGTCAAGAGCCACTAGTGTCCTATGTGAATGCTCTCTCATACAACTGTACCAGCAGTGATCAGGACACGCGGGAGTATTTCTGCCACTCGAGTGGAGGGTCACTGACGAGACACGGTGTCCTGTGGCCCGGGACACCGTGGCCCCGTGTAAACACGCTGCTATTTACTTCAGTCTATCGGGATTTAGTGGCCGTACACTGTACACCGAGTGAAAGAGGCCAAATTGTAAGTAGTATAATGAAGATTATTGTTCCTACTTCTACAGTAGTTTATTCAATTATTTAGACACCAGGAAGAACAACGATAAAAGCTGCAAATACCTTGACAATTTAACTTAGGAAAGAAAGAAAGAAAAATACGAAGAGGAGTAGGTAAAGGACGGATACGGATTTTTCCATTTAATTTTCCGTAATTCTTCCTTGAAAAAAACGGAGTAGGGAAGCATATTGTCGGATTTCTCCGCTCGAGGGTTTATTCGGTAAAAACCTCGGACGAGGTATTTTCGCCTCCTGTGAAGGTGTAGAGGTTTAAGAAGGATTTACCGAAGGGAAAAAGACGAGGGAGGAACCCCGGGCTTAATTTCCACAGGATTTAAAGCACGGAGCCCGCCCCCTCTCCTGCTCCTTCCCTAAATCCAATTTTGTTCGGGAGTTCGGATTTATTTTTTTACTAAAGGTTAGAAAAGGTCTGAAGGTAAAAGGGGGAGGAGAAAAAAGTTAAAAGAACGTTTTTAAAAAAACACGAAAAGATAGTAAGAGATTTTTTTTTTATTCAGGACGGAAAATCCCGGTCGAAGATATTCTTTTTCGGGGTGTCTGTTAGGAAAAGCTCCGAGGTATAACGTCCGTAGGGAAAAAGGCGGAGGTAAAAGAAAGGATAAAAAGAAAACATTTGCGAAGAAAGAAAATACAGGGGGAAACGAAACGCTCGTCGGTAGTTTCTAGGTAAAGTTTTCAGGATCTTACCCCGAGGAGTCTGAGGGGACGAGAAGAGAGAGGTTTAAAGCCGCCTTCAAGTTATTGGTAGGGGGATCGTAAAAGCTCCGGAGGCGGAAAGGAATTGTTTAGTGGGTAAACCGGGGAGGCGAATAAACCCTCCCGGGTACAATGATATATATTCCAAGAGAATATACAACCGAGGCTTTAGACCGAAGCTACCCTCGCCTCGGGGCTAAGGTTAGAGCCGGGATAAAACATCATAAATAGTAATCCCACCAGAGCCCCGAGCAAGAGGGAGAAACACAGAATTTACTGTTTCCCAAGAAACAAGGGAGTTTCGGCACAAGAAAAGAAATAAGAAATCCGACGAGCAGAACCCGACAAACCTCAGGTTTACCTTACAACAAGAAAACCTTAACAGATAATTTCACTATATTTTTCCCTTTGTACCTCCTTGTATCTTGTATCTTCAAATATAGAATGCTTTGCAATGAAAATTCACAAACAATGTTGTAATAGTAAGAGGCCAAATAACAAACTACAAAGACAACCAGACAACAAACACTAATAGAAATGTATTTCTACAACATTACCTACCTAAACAACTTATTAGATGCAGAAAATCAATACCAATGTTTTATATTGTCCATAGTAGTTCAATTTAATGTTTCAACTGGTTAGCTAACAGAATATGACTTTTTATATAATTATCAAGAATTATTAGAAAGGAGAAGAAAAGTAACACATGTGTAGTGAGAAGCCATGATGCGAATCAGGTATATTTTTTTAAGGTTAGGCAGTGTTAACATAATTTTGTATTACAATAGAAATTAAAATCTAAATAAAGATACATCAACCAAGTACTTTTATCAGATGATTCCAACATCCATCCTACCAATTATTTTTATAAAATAAATATGATCTAACAATGAGTTACTTTACAATATTACGAATGTGGAATAGGGGTAACATCCATTTTTACAGTTCAGAAGTTTAAAATATGTAACAGAATGTCCACAATTTCAGTCCTCACAGCCTGTAACTCAAACCTCCCTTTTTCTTTCACTTGTACTTTTATAGTCCCTTCATAACCAACAGCTATTTTCCATTCATTATTTTTTATTGCCCTTAATTTTTAGTGTTTTTTTTTTTTTTTTCTTTTTCTTGTTTTTACAATATAGAGTTACTTATTGACCAACTAGTCTTAGTTTGCAACTTTGTTTCTAGATTATCTGAAAAGGCTGCATTAGAACAGCCGAAACCGGTCAAATTGTTTCAAACGCCATTTTGTGTGAAGACGTTGTAAAGGTTATTGAATGATGAGTCGCTATCACAAATTNTTCTAGATTATCTGAAAAGGCTGCATTAGAACAGCCGAAACCGGTCAAATTGTTTCAAACGCCATTTTGTGTGAAGACGTTGTAAAGGTTATTGAATGATGAGTCGCTATCACAAATTGGAGAAAAGCACAGTCGAAGACCTAAAGATATATTAGAAAAGAGTTCGCATGAAATGCCGCCTAAAGGCCCCTATGCACGATCAAACATTTTGCGCACTATAATTTTTGAACGAAGTTCCTTATGGCACGGTCTGAAACGCGGGAGTGAATCCGAAAAAAACTACCAAAATAACCGTCTCAAAATCACCGTCACGAAATCTACCGATGACGATAACTTGAGTAAAATATGACGGAGTTAGTTGAAATTTGGTACACATGTTCATTTTACCAATGCTTAGGCTGAGTTCGTTGGACAACGTTATCCGCCCAAGCATTCACGCGAATAGCGTGCGTAAACGTAAGCTTCAAAAATTTGAAGTCGGGAAAAAATGTTATCGACAATATTAAGGATGGCCTGTTCCTTGAATTGTTTTGTTTATTATTGTTATGTCAAAATGTCACTTCGTTTTGTAAATATANAAATAAAATTTATAAATAATCATAAATTTAATTTTTTAGGAGCATTTCTAATCCTTGAAGGATATCTGGGAGAGTTATTTGGAATTGAGGTTTTAGGGGTAGTTTGAGGTATGGTTTTACTTGACAAAGAAGTTTGGTGTGATGATGCAACTGGTTTAGGAGAGGTAGAGGTAGGTGTAGAGGAAGCTCTAGGAACAAATTCTAAAGGAGAGGGTGGTGGTGTCTGACTCCTAGGCTCAATCCTTACTTTACTAGGTATAACAGAAAGACCAATGTTTTCTTTGGGTAATGGATTCAGTTGTTCTTTTGGTAAGGTCTTACAGCTAACTAATTGGTCGGCATGTCGCTTCCATACAGTCTTATCCTCTGTTAAAGCAACCCTGTAGGTCACTGGTCCTAACCTCTCTATTATAGTGCCTCTCTTCCACTTTTCCCCAGGTCTATAGTTTCTGGCATAAACTGCATCATTTACATTAAACCCTGACACATCCTGACAACAATCAGAGGATATTTTTCCTCCCTGCCCTTGGAATAGGAGGTCTAATTTGGATCTTAGTAATCGACCAAACATTAATTTTGCCGGAGACTGCTTTGACGTACAATGTGGTGCGTTTCTATATTGAAACAAGAGTTTAAAAATTGCATAATCTATATTGAAGTATTCTTCGTGGAAAGCAGTCTTCAACTTGTGTTTAAAATATTTCACAGAATTTTCTGCCAGTCCATTAGACTGTGGATGGTAAGGAGCAGTCAGAATTAATTTAATTCCTAAGGACTGAAGGAAATTGAAAAATTCTGAGGAACTATAAGGCGGGCCGTTATCAGCCACAATAAACTTTGGTAGGCCAAATCTGGCAAAAATAGGCAATAAAGCTTTTAAAGTTACATCAAAAGAAGTGCTGGCAACAGGGAGTACTTCCACCCATTTTGAGGCAGCATCAGTAACGACAAGATAAAGTTTACCTTTAATAGGACCTAAATGATCTAAATGTAATCTTTCCCAAATTTCTTTTGGGCAATTCCAAGAAACAGATTTTGTAGCTGTAGGAGGGTTATATCTTTCAAGTTGGCAAGGCTCACAAGACTTTACTAGTTCTTCTATTTGGGAATCTAGGTGTGGCCACCATACATAACTTCTAGCAAGAGATTTCATTTTGGTTATACTGAGGTGTCCCTCGTGTAGAACTTTTAATATTGTCTCCCTACATATTTGAGGTATGACTAATCTATAACCCCAAAAGATACATCCTTGCTCTATAGAAAGAGCATCCTTTCTATGAGATAATTTTAAGACTTCATCAGGCATATCCTTGTATGAGTTTGGCCACCCTCTTTGTATATAAATAGCTACTTTGGACAAAATTGGGTCTTTTTTTGTAAACTTTTGTATATCAGACATTTTTAAAGGAATTTCAGATGTTTTACAATAATTGAAATACACAGGAATATCAGGACATTCTTCAAATTTGTTATTTTTAGGTAAAGGAGATCTAGACAGGTAATCCGCACATACATTATTTTTACCCTTAATATATTGTATTTCATAATCATAAGTAGATAATAATAGAGCATAACGCTGTAGCCTATTTGAAACCATTGTAGGTAAGCCTTTCTTTGAACCAAAAATTGAGACCAGTGGTCTATGATCAGTGACTAAAATAAACTTATTAAAATATAAGTATTGTTTGAAAGTAGTAACAGCAAAAATTACAGCAGTGGCTTCCCTACAAATACAAGAATAATTTTTTTCTGATGGACTAAGTGTTCTGGAAGAAAAAGCAATANCATAAATGAAGTTCAATTCTAAATTAAGTACAGTGTCTTTTAAAATATAACTTTTAAAAAAATTGTCTTTTGAAATGTAATATAAAAAAAAATTTCCTTTAATTTGCTGGATTAAAAATAAAAAAAAATCACCTTTTAACAGAATAGCAATTTGTAATACTTAAAAATTTAAAGTACAAGTATCAAAATTAATTTGATTCCTAAGGACTGAAGGAAATTGAAAAATTCTGAGGAACTATAAGGCGGGCCGTTATCAGCCACAATTAACTTTGGTAGGCCAAATCTGGCAAAAATAGGCAATAAAGCTTTTAAAGTTACATCAAAAGAAGTGCTGGCAACAGGGAGTACTTCCACCCATTTTGAGGCAGCATCAGTAACAACAAGATAAAGTTTACCTTTAATAGGACCTAAATTATCTAAATGTAATCTTTCCCAAATTTCTTTTGGGCAATTCCAAGAAACAGATTTTGTAGCTGTAGGAGGGTTATATCTTTCAAGTTGGCAAGGCTCACAAGACTTTACTAGTTCTTCTATTTGGGAATCTAGGTGTGGCCACCATACATAACTTCTAGCAAGAGATTTCATTTTGGTTATACTGAGGTGTCCCTCGTGTAGAACTTTTAATATTGTCTCCCTACATATTTGAGGTATGACTAATCTATAACCCCAAAAGATACATCCTTGCTCTATAGAAAGAGCATCCTTTCTATGAGATAATTTTAAGACTTCATCAGGCATATCCTTGTATGAGTTTGGCCACCCTCTTTGTATATAAATAGCTACTTTGGACAAAATTGGGTATTTTTTTGTAAACTTTTGTATATCAGACATTTTTAAAGGAATTTCAGATGTTTTACAATAATTGAAATACACAGGAATATCAGGACATTCTTCAAATTTGTTATTTTTAGGTAAAGGAGATCTAGACAGGTAATCCGCACATACATTATTTTTACCCTTAATATATTGTATTTCATAATCATAAGTAGATAATAATAGAGCATAACGCTGTAGCCTATTTGAAACCATTGTAGGTAAGCCTTTCTTTGAACCAAAAAT
>KZ651880.1:9475-39095 GCA_001010745.2 Gerris buenoi
CCCCCCAGAGCCTTCAAGAAAATATACAAACTTAAAAAAAATACTATTTACTATACGAAATACTTGTAAGGAAAGTCATGCATTAGTGTTTTTACTTACTTACTTACTTACTATACTTACTGCTCATAAAACGATAGAAAGTAACATTTTTAACTTTTACATGGACTTTACTTCCCCTCCCCCCTCCCGGTCACCACTTTTTCTTCAGCCTGGGTTTTAGCCCCCCATAGAATAAAATCCTGGGTGCGCCACTGTCCCCCCACCACACAGAAAAAAAATTGAGTTAAAATATATTATATATATTTCTTAAAAACGGTTCAGATGGGTTGTTATTTTTAATAGCGGTGTCGCTGTTGTTTTTACTATACAATTTTATTTGAAAAAATGTTCGTCTCATTGAATAAATGAAGTTGAATTTTTTTCACGACCTAAAATTCAAATTTTATATTTGAAGTTCACGTTTACGCGAGCGTTGCTCGTGAACGCTTGAACGGATAACGTTGTCCAACGAACTCGTTTTGGTCATTGGTAAAATGAACATTTCTAACAAATTTCATCAAAATCGGTCGACATTTACTCAAGTTATCGTCCCACGTTTTAGGATTNGCTCGTGAACGCTTGAACGGATAACGTTGTCCAACGAACTCGTTTTGGTCATTGGTAAAATGAACATTTCTAACAAATTTCATCAAAATCGGTCGACATTTACTCAAGTTATCGTCACACGTTTTAGGATTTGCGGACACACAGACCGACAGACAGAGACGAGACCAAAAATGTTCTCTGATGTCTGAAACGGATTTCTGTCTTGGAGTATTTAAAATCGGAGACATGAAATTTTTTCGATCTCAAAAGTGAACACAATGCTTCTTTACCTTCGTTAAGCTCGGAAGCAATATATTTAAAAAACGTAAACTATCGCCTGTTGAACAATTATTAAAAATTTATAACAATAATGAAATAAATTAAAATGAATTAAATTGGATTTTATATCATGTAAATTCAATATATTGTAGGTATATAATGAGAAAGTTTTATTCACGCCTGATAGATAAAATGTTATGTATACAAGTATACGTTCATTACCTCCATCCAGGAGAAATCTTTGAAAAATCCTGTATTTATCAATTAGTTATAATTTTTTTGATTTTTTTTAATAGAGCTATATTTTCCTAAATAAAGTATATCAATGAAGGCCGTTCTGAATCAATTATAACAGTAAGAATTATTATTAAATTTAAATAAACGGCCCTAATTATGATCAAACTACTAATGAATATGCATCTCTCTTCAGAAAATATTTGTTTAGCGTTAGATTCCATTTTCATCCTAAAAAAACAAATCTTCCTTTTGCATTTATATTTTATAAAATATATTATAGCAAAAACAAAAAAATAGAATTAGAAGTTACGTAGAATTGGAGTTGACCTATGCAATTATGACAGTCAAATAGCAAATCGTATGTAATACATTTTAATTTCTAATCGAATACAGACAAGAAAAAAAAAAAAAAAAAAAAAAAAAGTTGTGTTTTCGATTGCAGGGAAAACCCAAAGAAAATAAACTCGTCAAATGATTGTCAATCAAAGTGGGCCCATTTTGCGGCGACAAACCACACGCCTATAAAGGAAGGGGGGGGGGGATTTTGATTTTAGTCGTAGCCAGCCACGTTGTATCGCCATCTTGATTTGACAGGTAAATTGAATTTCGATTAAATCCGAAAAGGGCCGAATAATAACAGAATGGAGGGAAAGGATTCCGGCCGTATACAAACCACGAAGCCACTTTATTGACATTTCATGAATTTGAATATATGCGTGGTAGAGAAAAAAAAAAAAAAAAAAAAAAAAAAAACGATCGGCTTTCGATACATTATGTCATTGGAACTCTAAATTTGGAGGCTTTGGGAAGGACAAAAAGGGTTTTTTAGATTTTTAAGCTTGTTCATAACCAATATTGATAAATTTATACATGGAAATTGCATTGAGTTTGAGATAAAATAAAAACAAACTTTCATGACTTTATGACATAGAGTTTGTAGGAACATTACAATTCAGTTTTTGGATAAAAAAAAATATATATATATGGATATGCTATCGATTTAATATTCTTGAAACTACATGATCTATGACCATGCAATTTTGTATAAAGGCTCCTAGGTGTTTACTAATAAATCTGGCTGCATACTAGTAGCGTCCGGTTATGCAAATCTGATTAATGAGATATAACAGTTGCGGAAATGGGACGCAATTTGGATATCTACTGAGTGTTAGGACGCAACTCGGAAACACCGAAGAAATCTTTGTACGATCCACCACCTTCATTTGAAATGGCAGCAATTTAAAAGCGGAATCTGACGATTGTAATTTTTAAAAAAAAAATTAAAATCGTCCGACAAGAGTTTTTGAGTAATAATTGTTTTCACAAATTCATAATTAACATGGTGCGTAGGCTTCCGCGGGTAGACTCGTAATAAACAGCTTGGTTTTCCGGTGGAATCCGCGTCACGAAGGGGATGAAGTCCGACGTTTCGCATCCACTGCTGAAAGCATCTTCAGGGGTGTGGTACATCGTGGTGTTCAACATCAACATAGGATTTTCTCTCCAGTCGTCAGTACATCCTGTGATTGCTTTGAGTCAACACCACGATGCACCACTCCCCTGAAGATGCTTCCAGCAGTGGAAGCGAAACGTTGGACTTCATCCCCTTCGTGACGCGGATTTCACCGGAAAACCAAGCTGCTTATTATTGCCATAATGGTTTGAGTTTTCGAGGGGTAACGCCCCTAAATTTGGAGCTAAAATTCATTTCACAATTTCGCTTCGGGGTATTAATTTCTGAAAACACGCCAAATTTTTTCAAGTAGTTTAGGCTCCACACGTCTTTACAGACGGATTTATTTTTTAAAACCACTTTTTTGGACTCAGAGTACCTCAAA
Source organism: Gerris buenoi (assembly GCA_001010745.2). NCBI lineage: Eukaryota > Metazoa > Arthropoda > Insecta > Hemiptera > Gerridae > Gerris > Gerris buenoi. The sequence continues at coordinate 12,415 of KZ651880.1, forward strand.
ACGTGTAAAACATTTAAATCTATCAAAATGTCAAGATCTAATTTTCACGCCATTGGAATATGGTTTTATATCTTTTTATAAGAAAGATTAAAAAAGAAAACAAAGTTTTGTAAGTAGACGAGATTTCACAAAAGTAAAACAGATTTAGACTAAAAGTAATTTAATACCCAGGTATTTAGTCAACATAATTGTAAATAAGACTTCTTCACCGCATGGGTAATCTTATTACACGCCTTCTTAAACATACAGAAGTATTGATCTCTCACCAAAAAAAAATCTTTTTCACTCTATTTAAACTAAACCTCTCCATACACACAATCACTTCGCCCAATATTTACATTTGTTTAGCTGCTACGGATTTTCGCAATCAAATGTAATTACAATTGAACAGAAAATCTACTTTTTAAGAGAAAATATTTATAATCAGCGGGGAATCGAACCCTGAACTAGCCTCAACTATTTTTGCCATTTCCTTAAAAACTGCACTTAATCACACGAATTATTATAATATTAAAGCAATATCGAACGAATAATTTCTGAGGCATATTTTTACTTTATCGGGAATTTTAAAGGATGTTTGGAGGGAGGCTCCTACAAATTAATTTTTTTTTAGATTACAGCATTTTTGCGAATAGCGCATGCGCATATTTAATATTTAACTTCTGTATATTTTTCCTGTAGTTGGGTCAAAGAGTTACACCAGTTCTTCAAATTTTAGCTTAAACGGTTCGGGCCGTATGAACCAAAGAGCGACGGACAGACGGACACATCACTCTCGGCATAAGGATTTTCAGAAATATCTAAAAAACCCTAAAAACGAAAATGTCAAATTCAAGCAAAACATTAGTATCTGACAAGTCTGTACAATAAAAAAACACCACTTTTTATGGCTTACTTCATTCAAACTTTTAATTCTGTGGTTGATAAAGTTAATTTTAAATTCAGTTCGAGGTAAACATAATTAAACATTTCTGTTATTTATATAAATCAATTATTCAACCATAGAATTTTTCTCTTACCTCAAAAAGTAATTCATATAACAATAATTAACATAACTTTGGTATTTCAATTAATTGTTACATAGATAAAGCTATAATTCCTGGAAATGATATAGCTATATCGTTTTTATACCCGAATTCCACCAAAATTGAACTCTCGTTTCGGATTCTGCCTGACTAGAAGCAGATATACCATTTAATAAAATTGAGTTTTTATTGCCCTTTTTTATCAAACAGTGAAATAAACTAAAAAAAAGTCTCGATAGTTCTTCTCCCCCTCCCCATCAATATGATTCCTCGTATCCATTTATTTTTATTGAATTGCAGTTTACACCTGGGGTCCAAACAGGTTAATTTCAGAGCAAATCTTTACTTTATACGGAATTGGTGTATGAACGACGTAGTATAAAAACTTTTCTAAATGTAACTAAATAATAAGAGGATTAAAGTCAACTTAGGTTATATTAGCATGAGGATTACTTAATAAGTCATTCACAAACAAGTACTCAGCAGTCAGAGAATACTTATTGAGAAAAGACATCGTTTCAGTATAGGAACTACAGTTTAACAAAATGGTTAAATACCTCATCGAGTTACATTAGGTTTGTTCCAACAACACTTCAAACTTGTTCCAAACTAGTTTCAAACTGTACGACGCATGCGCATTAGCGAAAAACGATCAATTGTGGTCCGCTGCGCATGCGTCGGACAGTTCCAAACCAGTTTGAAGTGTGGTTGGAACAAACCTATAATTGTGTAATGTATTCCAATAATATTGATCTCGAGCTTAGCGAATATGACGGAAGTTATATGATCATTCTGAAGAACGAAATTATTTTGTCTCCGATTTCGAAAATTCCAAGACAGAAATCCGTTTCAGACATCAGAGAACATTTTTGGTTCCGTGATTGTCTGTTGTCTGTCGCTCAATGTTTGCGAATCAATATATCTTAAAAACTGCACGATCGATTTAGGAAATTTGTATGGTGGATCATAATCCATTGTTGGTCCCATATAAGTTTCAACATTCTGCGCCCATTTATTTCTCTTCAACGTGCACAAAAACATATATTTATTTACAACTATATCTTTAAAAGTACGACATTGTTATAATAAGAAAAAAAAAAACTTATACAACAAATAATAGGAGATGTATATTTATAAATACAAAGGTGTATAATAAGAAAAAATGTAACAGTACTATTGAATATTACAAATAGGAGCGCCCAAGGAGGCTTTCTTAAGAAATAATATCAATTATATCTTCACGACTAACTTCACAAACTAACTTAACTTTTGTTTGCACCTAAGCACTGATAATGGTCTTATGAAGGCTGAAATTTTCTTTGTAATATAATAATAATAAAATAAACAAATTAGTCAGTGGAGAGATAATTTACATTATTTCTTAGTACTTTTTCACAGTCTCTACAGCAAAACAAAAGTCTTTGATTTCTGAAATTGAAAAAATATTGTATTCACGTACTGGATAGTTGTTCCCGTCTCGTTTAACAGAAAAGCAACATTGTTAGCTCTTTTGATTAACCTGCTATTGCTATATTTAAAACGTAATAACGTTGTTAAACAATTTACTCGGTATTCTGTATTTCTGTCTTCATATTTCCCAGAGTAGAGAACGCGGTAATATGAGCATACCCTNATATTCATAAACTATAGAGAGCAAACAACTAAAACGACAGTTATCATGACGAAATGCTAATATATTTCGATGTGAATTTTTTACGGTTATCACGTTAAAAAAAGAATGGAATTTTGGACGGAAACTACACTTGGGTATGCACATGGGAACTCGGTTCGCAAGAACCAAGTTCACCTTAGTGCGGATATTGCCGACCTTGGTATTCCATAAAATTGGATCTTGATTCGCCGAACCGGGACGGCGAATCAGGTTCCTATGGTAAAGGACGCTAATCCTTTGAAACCCATCTACAAGTACTACCTCACGCATCCACGTACACAAGCTACGCTCAGGCCCCGTCTACCAGAACTACCCTCTGACCCCATTCTGCAGAAACTACGCCCAATCTCCTATTTACAAAAGCTAAGCTCAGGCTGCTCCCATTGCCGCCACCTCACTCACGCTCCAGTGGCCGCGACTACAGGTATGCCGAACCCGAAGCCTACAACCCTCATCCCCAGTGCAGATATAGCTACGACCACTACCAGTGACTTCAAGAGTCAATCCAAATCCAGAGGCGAAGGCAGTGTACAAGGGCAATACTCCCTCATCGAATCCCTCATCTTTATATTTTATAGCGAGCCTTTATAGTGTACAGCACCCCCTTGTTCTGTTCTTCTTCCACTTCCCTTGTTATGTTCTTCTCTATTGTTGCCTTTCTAACAAAATATTCAATTGGTGCATCATTTTACATCAGAACGCGTAAACTTCAGAGTTTTGCAATAGTGAAGTGTGAGGTCGACCACAGAATAGCATAACTTCAAGAGCCTCTTGTAAGTCAATGAGGCATATACTTAACGCCCATTTCATACTACTGGACAGCATTGTCATGTCACGCCAATATAAGATAGTAAGTCTTAACAAAGAAGAATGAACATGTACCGTGTTCTTTTTTTTAACCTTTATTCAGGAAATAAAAAAGTGAGTTTCTATACTACACATCTTTTTATTCAGATATGTTACTCCTAGTTAAATACACTGCTATTTATCTTAAACAGTTACTTCTAAAGAGCTAATTAATGCTATTTGTTTAAAGTAAAATGTCTTTTTTCTTCGTTCGAAGAAAAAAAGTGTTTTACAACTGCGGAAAAATAGTTGAGATTTTATTTTATTTTTTTAAAAAATCATGAATTGAAGTGTATAGGGGTTTAAGGTTTAAGAAAGAATCTTGTTTTCTCGAGTACCAAGGATTATTGAATGAATATATTCTATAAACAAGAGGTCTAGGTTTAAGCATTTTTCCTTTCCTCCGGAGATTGTGATCTGAAAGGGTTTAACACTGCTATACGAAAAAAGTTAGGGATTATTTCAGCACATAAACCGACACTAAAAAAGTGCCAAGGAATCATTTTATCGCTTGATCCTAGTTGCAAATTTGAAAGGAAAAGATTTAAAAAAATCCTATGTTGTTTAGATTTTGAATGAAAAAACTAGTTTATGAGTATAGAAAATAAGAAAAAATGTAACAGTACTATTGAATATTACAAATAGGAGCGCCCAAGGAGGCTTTCTTAAGAAATAATATCAATTATATCTTCACGACTAACTTCACAAACTAACTTAACTTTTGTTTGCACCTAAGCACTGATAATGGTCTTATGAAGGCTGAAATTTTCTTTGTAATATAATAATAATAAAATAAACAAATTAGTCAGTGGAGAGATAATTTACATTATTTCTTAGTACTTTTTCACAGTCTCTACAGCAAAACAAAAGTCTTTGATTTCTGAAATTGAAAAAATATTGTATTCACGTACTGGATAGTTGTTCCCGTCTCGTTTAACAGAAAAGCAACATTGTTAGCTCTTTTGATTAACCTGCTATTGCTATATTTAAAACGTAATAACGTTGTTAAACAATTTACTCGGTATTCTGTATTTCTGTCTTCATATTTCCCAGAGTAGAGAACGCGGTAATATGAGCATACCCTTCAAGGAAGAACTCCTACTTTTTTTTATAATCGTGGAGAAAAGTTAATTTACTTTGATCGTTCATCTGAATGAACATGTACCGTGTTCTTTTTTTTAACCTTTATTCAGGAAATAAAAAAGTGAGTTTCTATACTACACATATTTTTATTCAGATATGTTACTCCTAGTTAAATACACTGCTATTTATCTTAAACAGTTACTTCTAAAGAGCTAATTAATGCTATTTGTTTAAAGTAAAATGTCTTTTTTCTTCGTTCGAAGAAAAAAAGTGTTTTACAACTGCGGAAAAATAGTTGAGATTTTATTTTATTTTTTTAAAAAATCATGAATTGAANACAAGGACAATACTCCCTCATCGAATCCGTCATCTTTATATTTTATAGCTATCCTTTAATCCTTTATTAGTGAAAGTGCGAGTGTAAGTGATTAGTGAAAATTTGCTTAAATATTACTTAACACTTTCACTAAACTCATGTGGTTTAGTGTCCAAATGAGTTTAGTGTTTTTACTAACCACTCGCACTTGGACTAATCAAAGTGTTAATGGGCCTTTATACTGCGTAGCACACCCATTTCTATTGTTGCCCTCCTAATAAAATATTCAATTGGTGCATCATTTTACATCAGAACGCGTAAACTTCAGAGTTTTGCAATAGTGAAGTGTGAGGTTGACCACAGAATAGTATACCTTCAAGAGCCTCTTGTAAGTCAATGAGGCATATACTTAACGCCCATTTAATACTACAGGACAGCATTTTCATCTCACGCCAATGCAAAGATATTAAGTCTAAACAAAGAAGTCCTGTATTACAATGGACTAAAATGTTAACGTGACTTCCCTACCTACATCTATCTTTTGTTCAATTAATGGAGAGGGGTGTTATAAGATTTCAAGAAAAAAGCTTTCCGACTCATGGAATCTAGTTGAGGCTACTTAGCAATTCCTGCCCCGCAACTAGGAAGTTTTGAGCTTATTCCTCATACATTTACCTTTTGTCACAAATGATTGTGGGGACACAGATAAAATGAGGTGAAGATCTGAGTTCTATCCTGAAGGATGCAATCCCTCAACTAGAACTCCCTAAGTTCTAACTTTTTACTTTAATCCTCCATTAGAAAGTTGGAAAAGTCTTAACAATGCTTTAGAACTAAAAGCTCGCAAATCTCAACTCACGTAGCAATATACAAGAATTTTATTTTCTAAAATTTTTATTTTATACTTCAACTGACCAGTTCCAAACGGTGTAAACTGCTATTTTATTATATTCTGTGAACTGCCATTTTATTTGATTATAATTAGGCTGCTTTCTGAACTAGATTAAACTTTTGCGAAATTGTAAACTGTATTTACTTAATCAGCGCTAAGCCTCCTTCACACGATGATATTAAAGACGCGACATTCAATACGCGCCGAGTGTCGACGTATGAACAGTAGATATCATGGCACTAAACGCACTATAACCAAGACGCTGAGTGTCAAGCAGTGTCACGGCATTGAATTTCACGACATTAGTGTTATCTTGTGAACAAGGCTTTAGGCATGTAACTATCTAAGGTGCCACTAAGATAAATTGATCGCTTATTAAGGAAATTTATCACCACCTTTTTTTTAAAAATAATAATAATGAAGACTACTACTTATTATGGATTTCTTAAACCCCCCAAAAAACGATTCTGCTTTAAAAATGTATTAGCTACATCTATGAGTTCAGTATATGAATCATTTTGCAATCCTTTAATTAATAACTTATTTTACTGCTAAATCCCATTTTATTAACCACGTCGTACGCTTGAAAAAAAATTGTTTTTTAGAACGATTAAAATTCTTCCATTACCTTCAGTTATAACTCCGAAGCAAATGTTTACTTAAACAATATCTTTACCCGATACATTTGAAGTATATTTTTCAAAAACCCTAGAAAAGACTAACATGTGGCTTTGCGTAAAAGGTTAACCTAATCTTCTTAAACCGTAATCAACTTTTACTTCGTTTAAAAGTTGTTCATGGAAAACATATTATCCTCTAATGACTAATGTGAGGCAAGAATGATGAAACTGTGAGAATAAATTTAGTTTTTTCATATGATAATAGTTTGCATCACATTTTGGATGTGCTGCATCAGTAATATACATCAAATATAGTATCAATTATCAAACAAATGATTACAAATCTATAAAATGGTTACTGTAAAATCAGCATGATACAAGGTTCTATTTAATCCCAGTCAACAACTGTGAGTCACCTAAAAGCTTTTGAGGTAGTTGAAAGGGACCACTTAAAGCTAAGTTTCAAAACTAATAATATCCAGACTAATTCGTCTCAAAATTGAAGAGGTAGAGACTGGTCGTCGCATTATTAAACTAGAACAATTTTAAGACTAAAGTTTAAAGCTTTATGGAAGCGTAAAATAACTTTTATTACGAATAAAAACTTCTATAAATTTAATTTAAAAAAAAGACGTTAACCGTTATATTTTTTGTAGAACTAATATAATTAAAAGATATCAAATGTTTGACTTACAGGTTCGTAACCGGATCCTTCGAAATCTCCGTCGGAATATGTTGTGAAGGGAGGTCCAGGCGGCCCGGGAGGTCCTGGGGGGCCAGGGGACCCTCTGATAGAATCGCCAGCAGGACCCTAAAAAAAATTAGCATAACAATCAATCTCTTTAAAAATTCAAATTTCTTTACAACCCTACAACACAAACAATCCTTTTTTTGTGGATAAAACTCAAAGATAAAAAAAAAAATAATTGCAAACTCAATAGATAATTATTAGTTCAGTTATTTTAGTCAAAAATATGGCTTCTGTTCCAAAAAAAATCGGAGCTTCAATTTTTTTAATCGTATCATTTTGGCGTTCTGAAAAACATATTCAAAATTGGCAACGAGATCGTGATCGAGTTATTAGATATTCAAGGGCAAAGGTCTACAAATTCGATTATTTATGAATAGGTTATTTGCGAACAGCGCACCTCCTATGGCTCGGGCACCAATCTTGGTGGTTTTAAATGCTAAAGATCACAAAATTCCCAACAAAATAGACTCATTCATTTTTTACTTACAAAATAATAAGATTACGTATTTATAAAAATACGTACCGCTCTTTAATTTTGAAAACCACCTAAATTGGTTGCCGTGACATAGGAAGTGAACTATTTGCAAATAACCGAATTTGTTGACCTTTGCCCTTGAATATCCAACAACACAACCACAATCTCTTTACCAATTTTTAGTATGTTATCGATTGTTTGCTATTACTTTTTAACTATAAGATAATTTAATCGAAGAGTGAAAAATTGATCGACAGTATCTTATATTTGTATTGTCTAATGGTGTAAAAATATATAAATTTATTGAAGAAGACTGCTTTAGAACAGCTGAAACCGGTCAATTGTTAAAATTACAACTTTTGTGTGTATACGTTTGGTTATTGAACTACTCCTCTTTCATGATAATTCATTTTGTGTGAAGATGTTGTTTAGTTATTGAACTACACCTCTTGCATGATGATACAATAATAGATAATGATAAACAAAAAAGCAGAGTAAAATAAGTGAATTCCTTTATTGATATTATGTATTCGAAAAGTGTTGTATGAAGTGACTTAAGTAGTAGTCAGTTTTTACACAAATATTTTTGGGCCACTATAACGTAAATTAAATACAGTTTATTAATTTATAAATATTCATAAACTATAGAGAGCAAACAACTAAAACATTCTGAATAGTAAAATTTAACCACAAATAAAATATGTAACTGCTATTTCATATAATTTCCCTGCAGAAACCACATTACATGGGTTAAATGTTCTCCGGAAAACAAGTGAATTTCAATTTAGTAAATCTCTCTTATTCAAACCTCAATCAATAAAATTGGTAAATAGTTAAATGCGGTACAAGCTTTCCTACATTTTACTAAAATGTCCGCGGTCTATATTATTGAGTTTCACGTCTATCTAGTGTAGATCCTACATCCTGTCTATTGTTTAAACAACGTGTAATAGAGTTTTAACATTCTTCATTAAATGTATTCATGCCATAATATCGGCTACATTATCCAGCTTTAAAGATATGCGAAAACAATTCCCGAATCAAGTATAAAATTCTTTAAAAAAAAAACTNACGGTCAAAATGCGCAAATATGATGTTTGACGTGTATGGCCTAAATTTGCCAGGCATCAGGTTTGCGCAAACATCATGTTTGCACAAAATGTTTGACCAGTGTGAGGACCTTAACAATAAGTAAATTTGATGTGTGTTGTATTTTGTTGCTCCTAGGAATTAATAATTATATTTTTTTATCCTGATTACTTAAAATATTTATTCAGTGAATTCAGTGAACATTTTTACGAATTACATAACATTTTCAGTTTATTTGTATCTGAAAGATGTCAATATTTAATCGAAAACATTAATTACAAGAGACCGTTGAAGCCGAATGGCTGGCGTATTCGCCAAAATATCGTACAAACCAAGTTCATTAGTATTATACCTAGTGATGGATGGATATAGTCAACAAGGTGGAGGGATATATTGGCCGAATCCCTGCGATTTGTTAAACAAAACGATGCCATTGACCGATTTGGCGGTTTGCTCAATTAACCCCTTATGTCTTCGGGTTTAGGTCCAGAACCATTCATTTAAATTAAGGTGGAGATACACATTCCTGTAGCTTGAACAAAAACATGTCAGATACTTGCACAATAATATGTAAAATGACGTGCCTGTAGCTGGCACTTCATTTAACAATAAAAATAAAAATAATAAAAATCCTTGGTATGCCAGTTACTGGCAAATACTCTCTTTTGGCTTGCAAGCTACTTCCCCAATTTGACGGCATGTGTATCTCCACCATTTTAATCTTTTTCACGTGCCAATTAACCGAATCCCGCTGCTTAATTTAGAACAGACAAATGTTATTAAGATTCATAATTCGGTTTACATTAGAGCGATTCCTAATGCTGTCATGGATCTTACAGAATGATAACCCAGATGTTCACATGATTTTCTGTTGGAAAGTTATGAAAAAATATCAATGGTCGTGTTGGCAATGTGGCGAGGAAGAGAGCATCAGGTGAAAATCGTACGTGACATGGAAGTGCTTTATCGTTTAATTTAGTTTCATTTCAACGCCTTTTTTCTATATCCTGCGGCAACCCCTAGAATTTGTCAAGTAAATTTATCAAAGTATTTGTTTCTAATTTTTCAAATACCAACGTTATAAGATAGAGATCATGCTTAGCAATGGCTAGTTTACACGAAACTAGTTCAACATCTAAGTCTAATCACCGACATACATGTATGGTGATGGTTCGAATGCCAGGTAGGAGGGAAGTGTTTCACTCTGATGACAACAATAAATAAATCCCGTCTTTTACTGACCAAATGTTGTTTTGATAAAGATGTAAGGCTAGGCGCACACTGGGGGCAAAACAGTCTGCAGACTGTCTGCCCCAGTGTAAAAGATTGTCGCCGGTGACCAAAATGTCGCCGTCCAACAATCTTTTGCACTGGGAGACAGCCTCCGCAGACAGCCCAGAGACAGTCTGCAAACTGTGTTGCCCCCAGGGTGCGCCTAGCCTAAAAGAAATTGGAAAAAACTGTATAAGATAATTTTAGATATTAATTTGAATTTTACCTTGAGTAAGTATATACAGCCTTGTGTGTTGTGTGCCTTGTTTACATTCAGCCCACTGCCGCGTAAATAAGGAGGAAAATAGGCATGAAATAGAGCAGCGCGAGTAAGTTAACAGTTGTTTGCTCTGCCCATGATCCTGCCACGCTGCTCTTTTTTTTGGTTTTTCGTGCGGAAGTCGAAGGACAGGCAGCGCGAGTTGCCGGGAGTGTTAAGACTCTGTTCTTCTGCTTACTTGCCTTTTTGTCATTTTGTTGCCTTTTTGCCATTTTGTCAAATTTCACAAATTCGAAAATATCGAAAAATGTTCTGATTGGTCCGAAATTTGCACCAATCCTCTTTATAAGACAAACCTCTCATAATAACCTAATAATCACCTCTTTATAAGACAAACATTTCCACAGAATTTCGTTTTGATATCTGCCGTCATTTTGAAAATACCATATTTAAAAAAACGAAAATTACGAAATTTAATAATTTCGGAACTATTTTAGGACTGAATCTTTGACCAGTTCACAATGATTCTAAGAAGTATCGATAGAAACTGTTATAAAATGAAGAATACAAAATGTACCATGTCGCTGAAGCTACATCTTCTCCATTGCTGGAGATAAAATGGGAAGTGAGTGAAATGATAATTTACATTGCCGGAGATAAAATGGGAAGTGAGTGAAGTGATAATTTAAACACTGACTGCCTTTGATGATGCCACGTATCCTGGGGAGTAAATACAGCAGAAGGATAGGAGTAGTGGCGATGGCTGAATGTAAATGAGGCATACGGCATAATCACTTTAAAGCCTAGTTTACATTGGTAGAGTAAAGGGTTTACATTGGGGGGAGTAAAGAGTGCACTAGCTTACTTTTCAGCACAAGGGGCGGTAGAGTAAAATAGTGGGCTGTTTTTTGGTAGAGAGACTCTAAAGTCGTTCACACGTGCTTGAAATAGTAGCCTTAGTAAAGTGAGGTTATTACGTTTTTAGTTCTGAATAATCACGCAATATATAGAAGAGGTATTCAATGTTAGGACGGACGTAGGGTGGGGTCTACTCGCCCGTCGGCGGTCGAGCTACTCTACCACCGCACTAGCTACTCTACCACCGCACTAGCTTATTTACTCGACCAACTTTTATTCACTATCCTCGACCGTTTACTATCCGTATCGTTCACATTAGGCTAGTAGCTTGGTAGAGTGCTACTCGACCTACCTACTCGACCGTTTACTCTACCAATGTAAACTAGGCATAATGGATAACACGTAACACTTCTCTTTGAATATAATCCATACTGGATATTGAAGATACTAAGACCCTCTGACAAATTTATCTCCCTAGACTTAATTAGTAATGTGATAGTACTCAATTTAGATCTGCTCGAGTTTTCATTACAACTAGAAGACAACTTAATCAAATAGGTATAATTAACGGATAGGTAAAAGCGGTTTTAAACGGAATCAGCATTATTGCTGGACAGAGATATGACCTTGACTGTATTTCATTTAATTAGGTAAGTCAGATACCAAGATCAAACAGTTTTATTTAATATTAAATTTAATACATTTTTTAAAGCTGCAACGATAGATGGTATATAGATGGTATATAGTGTGCTATATAGATACCAGGAAGGAATGAACAAAATTTTTCATAAAGCGGCGACGTAGAAGTAAAAAAAAACAAGAGCTTTTTAAAAATCATTCCCTTTCCATTAATAAAGTTTAATGTACAGCCCCCAGTGTGCGCCTAGCCTAAAAGAAATTGGAAAAANCATATATTTACGTCGAAATGAAAATTAAACTTTTATATTAAATAAAAATCCATTTATTTTTTAAATAAAAATAAACATTAAGTACAAATGGTCATTCAAATCAAATGAAAAAGTAAATACATATATTGGATTGTTAAGGATATCAAAATTAAATTGAATAAGTTCAAATACATATATAATATTATAGTTATGACTGATTATATTTCAGATTACACACTTATTGCTTTTATAAATCTTAATAGAAATAGAGTCAACAACATAAACTTAAAAATAATACTCTTATAATTCATTCAAAAATAGAGAAAATTAAATTATTTCTGAGTATGAATAATCTAATAATTTCAATCAAATCCTTACGGCAAATGGGATGGAGAAAACAATTGGAAATAAATCTTGGATTTAAAAGAATAGAATACTGATTTCTTGTTCCACATTCTCTTCGTATTTTAGAAGGACTATAAACATATATTTATCTCAAAACGTAGTGCGAACAACTATTTTTGGATCGTTAAATGTATTTTTGTTTCTCATATTTATCTCATAGTAAAGTGATATGGACAGGAAAGAGGAAGAAATAGATAACTACTTCACACCTCCAATGACCATATTTCGCATCCTACTGCTAACATAGACATGAATATGCCTCGTAGCAGGAGGCGGAATATGGTCATTAAAGCCGTGAAGTAGTTACCTATTTCTTTCTCTTTCCTGTCCATATAATACCTTACTATTTTTGTATCTTTTTTCTGAACTTTTTACTTTCTAATTTACTTAGTAATATGTAGAGAGAAAGTATTGTGAGAGTGGGAAAAATAGATTTTGATATTTTTATGGATCAACACGTTTCGAGGTTCCCTGACTCCAAAAAAGTGGTTGTAAATGTAGGTCTACAGTCTGTCCCAAACGAGAGTTAGTGCGTTAACAGCGCGGGAAAAACTAGCCAATGGGCTGGAGAGCGAATGAGAGATTGAGATTTTCCCGGACAAAGGGTCGGGCCAACTAGGCAAAGATAAATGTTTCTTCCTCGGAGAGGTTGGCCAATCTGTGTGTCACTCGATTTCCCGCGCTGTCAACGCACTAAATCTCTTCTGGGACAGATCGTAGCGACTGTTAAGCGTCTGTGAAGACGCATGGAATCTAATTCATTAGAACGGACTTCGATGAAATTTGGCAATTCCCTAAGTGAAATTGAGAAATGAATTTTAGCTCTATATTTGTAGGCACTGCCCCACATAAACTCTATTCAATTTTTAAGTTTTTGGTAGTACTCATACTACGGAACGTTTAAATTTTAATTTAAATCAAATTATATAACCTCTATTTAAATGTGACGGTATTTTTCTCGATAACTATTTTTAAAAATTTTATTAAACATTTTTTTTTTAAAAAAAAAGAGTGGATTCAAGATTAATTCTAACCATATAATATTTTATCTAGGGAAAAATCTAGTTTCTGATATATTAGTGAAAATAAATCTAATCATGCTAATTAACAAATGCTAATTAAACGAAGACTAACTAACAACCTGTAAAACGCACTTTTAATTTTTTTTTAAATTAATTGACTAAATACAGTCTTATTATGATTATGAAAATGCTTTTATTGTCTTGCCGATGCTTATTGTAGAATAAACCACTGTATGCATATATTTATCTATGTCAATCATACATTGACATAAACTATGTATATAAAAAATATTATAATTTTAATTATAGTTATGATTCAAACGTAAAGTCGTTAAGATCATTATCTATGATCTTGTAACTACATAATACAATAATTGTTCACTTCAGTAACAACATGGTATAGAACAATATGTATCACGTAATACACGGCACACAACATAATCTAATTGGTAATATAATTGAAATATGTTGGAGGGAAACAGCAGTTGTTATAATATTAAACATGTGTTCATAGGTTAACTGCGTTTTAGTAGACTACAAAATTGAGATAAGTCCTAAAATTGATTCGGCTCGTCAAGATTCTGCTAAACTATTAAAGTATATTAAAGTATGCTAAACTATTAAACTAACTGATTAAAGTATCTTCTAAACTATTCCTTTGTGTCTATAATGTTATAGTGTGTAAATAAATATAAAAAGNAAACTAACTTTTCTCTTTCCAGCTTCCCCTTCGACCTGTTGCATGCATACTAATCACCCCTTTTTCATCTTTCAGGTAACCCGATCTCTCCAACTTTATATTGGTAGTGGTCTATCCGATATTATTTATTTCAGATATATTTATGTGTGGATGTCCTCTATTCTTGGCCGGCCCAGATTACTTTAGGTGTAATTTATTCATTTGTTATTTATTTTGTTACTAATTTATTAATTAATTTATTAATTTATTTACTCATTCAATTTATTAATTTGCTCATTAATTAACTTATTTATTTATCAACGTACGATCAATTGATCTTATTCAATTTCATACACGCCTTAATATATTCATTATTTAACAGCATTATCTACTTGCTCATTCTTTAAACTACAGTCCACCCCTGTCAGTCCTACCTCTTTGGACTGGTCATCTGAATCCTTTACATTCCTTATCCTTCGGTACCCGTATCAGAGAATCCCTCCTACGGGCCGAAACATTACAAATGAGGATAGATTGTGTTGGCGTAATTAGAAAATCCATTCAAGTAGAGACTAGCAAAGATGCGCAGTTACTTAAGATAATTGGGTTCATAGAACGAGGCTGGCCAGAAAGGAAACAGATTCGAGAGAGTCTAGGGCAGTTTTATGATAAAAGAGATGAACTAGCTTTTGAAGAAAAAATGCTGTTATGGAAAGGTAGAATTGTTGTTCCGGGAACATTAAGAAAGGGGGTAATACAAATACTTCATGAAGGGCATCCAGGAATAGCTGCTATGAGGTCGGTGGCTAGGTTAAACGTGTGGTGGCCTAACATCGATAAAGAAATAGAAGGGTACGTTGGGTTATGTAAACCGTGTCAGGAAAATAGATCTAGGGATGCTGAGGTCCCATTAGCTTCATGGAGGGTACCCTCCGATCCCTGGACTAGAGTGCATGTCGATTTTGCTGGCCCTTATGAAAATCGATATTGGCTTGTATTGGTCGATGCTACTACAAAGTGGTAAGAGGTATGTTCGGTCAGTAATATTACGGCGGAAAATACAACACGGGTGCTCGCAGAAATTTTTGCTCGTTTTGGGTTACTTAAGGTAATAGTATCTGATAATGGAAGGCATTTTACCGGGAATGTCTTTAGGGAATTTTGTGATAGTAACAAATCTCGTTTTTGTTCTACGTTGAATTTTGTGATAGTAACAATATCGTTCATGTCAAGTCTGCTCCGTATCACCCGCAAACAAATGGCTAAGCTGAGAGAGCTGTAAGAACTTTTAAACGAAGGTGTGCTGCGTCAAGAAACAACGGAGACAGTTGGCAGGCAAGTCTGGTTAAATTCTTATTCACTTACAGAACAAGACCACAAAAAACCACAGGGCGTTCTCCAGGAGAGTTGATGTTTGGAAGACAGCTAAGAACAAGACTTACATAAGTCAAGCCAGATGTTAGCAGGCAAATAAAAGTTGCATTAGCTAAACAAAAAAATTATCATGACAAAAGAACAAGATTTAAAGATTTCGAGGTACAGGAAACAGTTTGAGTGAAACAAGGTCCAGGAAATCAATCTGAAGAAGGAAAGGTGATACAAAAGTGCGAACCATCAAATTATATTGTCACATTTAAAGGAACTGAACACATGTGTCATGCTGACCAATTGAGACGGCGAACGCAGGAGCCTCCGGGAGGGGGAGGAATGTAGGATAAACCACTGTATGTATATATTTATCAATGTCAATCATACATTGACATAAACTATGTATATAAAAAATATTATAATTTTAATTACAGTTATGATTCAAACGTAAAGTCGTTAAGATCATTATCTATGATCTTGTAACTACATAATACAATAATTGTTCACTTCAGTAACAACATGGTATAGAACAATATGTATCACGTAATACACGGCACACAACATAATCTAATTGGTAATATAATTGAAATATGTTGGAGGGAAACAGCAGTTGTTATAATATTAAACATGTGTTCATAGGTTAACTGCGTTTTAGTAGACTACAAAATTGAGATAAGTCCTAAAATTGATTCGGCTCGTCAAGATTCTGCTAAACTATTAAAGTATATTAAAGTATGCTAAACTATTAAACTAACTGATTAAAGTATCTTCTAAACTATTCCTTTGTGTCTATAATGTTATAGTGTGTAAATAAATATAAAAAGAGCTAACAAGTAAGTAAGTAAGCTGAACTTTTCAATCTACTATGTTAAATTTGTTAATGGAATATTTATATTAGCAGACTAGTAAGTAAAATAAACCTTTCTATCTACAATGTTAAACTGTGTGAAAGAGTATAAATAAGAGCAGATTAGTAAGTAAACTAAACCTTTCTATCTACAATGTTGAATTGTGGGAAGGAATCTTTAACTAAGCACAAAACTTTGTACCTGGGATCTCGCTAACGCCGAATCAAAACCGAGCCAACGATATCCAGGTGCAGGAGACGGTGAGAGAAGAAAAATGAGCCTAATATCAAGGGAATTGATAAGGTTTTGGCCTTGTAAGGGTACAACTAAAAAAGTACAGATGCAGGAAAAAGTTAACCTTTAAGGTAAACAAAAACACGGAACCGGGACGGTTGGCTCAGTGTGATAAAGAAAGCGCATTGTTTACATTACATGTCATAATCAAAAGTGACAGCTTTCAAAACACAACAATTATTCAAAAATATAATAATCTAAATAATTATCTGACCAAAAACCACTTGTGTGGTAAAAAAAAACACCCCGCCAAGTCTGTGGTCCAAAAAGTTGTGAAATCAACTTTCTATCCCGCCAAGTGATGTTGGCACTTTCTCCTGACCCATCACTATCAACATAGATACTTTTCAGCTTCTTCTCCTTGGCGGTGTGCCTGCAGTACTACCTAATGTTAACTGGTTGTATTCCACGCACAACCATCTTTCCACACAAACCTCATTTGGCAAATGTGAAGGTGAAACAAGAAATTGTATTGGTGTTTGAAGAATATTAAAATTCCAGTTTTAGGAAATCGCGTGGCCCACCGCCAAGGAGAAGAAGCTGAAAAGTATCTATGTTGATAGTGATGGGTCAGGAGAAAGTGCCAACATCACTTGGCGGGATAGAAAGTTGATTTCACAACTTTTTTGGACCACAGACTTGGCGGGGTGTTTTTTTTCCACACAAGTGGTTTTTGGTCAGATTTCATGACTTTTTGTACGGTTCCTAAGGAAGGATTCTCTAAACTCTAAACTGTTTATTCCCACACATTAGAATCAAATAAAAGTGAAGTTAAAAGCTTGACAAGTTCTATAGAGAGGTCTATTGGAGAACTACGAGACCTATGACATTAAAAGACTTATCATTCTGATATAGAAGTATAGAAAACATAAAAAATAAGATAATAATAATTATAAAGTAATAATATATAATAATAATAATAAATAATAAAATAAAATCATAGAAAACAGAAATATATGTATTAATAAACAAATTACCCCCCCCCCCTCTTGAACTCAAGAGAATAAGGTTGAACTAAACCCTGAACCTATAATACTAAGTTCAAAAGATGAACTCGTAAATAGAAGTCATTCATAGGTCATGTGACAAGCACGAAACTACTACTCAATACACTGCTGTACCTCTGCTTAAGGGTGGTTGGGGGGGGGTTGAGTTGAGGGGGGATGCACTAGAGCCTTAGACGAATACAAAAAGCCCTCATTTATTGAAATCGGTTAAGTAGTTTAGGCTGTAGGTGCGTCAACGTTAGAGTGACTGCTCGCTAGCTTGGTTTCTCGCTCCGCGTTAAGCGTAGGAATGAGCTATCTCAATTTTTTTGATCTAGGAATGCACTAGGGTTCTAGACGAATCCAAAAAGCCCTCATTCATTAAAATCGGTTCAGTAGTTTAGGCTGTAGGTGCGTCAACATAAAATGAAGGAAGAATAAGAATAAGAATAAGAAGAAGTCATCAAAACTACCATTTTCAAACCTATTTTTCTCTACTTCTACTTGGCCGATTTTGATAATTTTTTTTAATTTTTAATCTACAGGACACGGCCTTCAAAGATATTAAAAAAATATTTAGGTAGCTTTTACGTATTTCACGCTGCAGACCCTCAAAAACCCTAGTTTGTCACCTACAGTATATATACACTGGCAGCTTTTGTGAAATTTTGACTTTTTGACTTGGCGGGGCGGAACGCTGCTGCGTTCCTAAATAATGTTTAGTTTTGATAAAAATTTCGGCTACTATCTTGATAAGATATTATATTTATTTGAAGACCAACTAATCAAAACAAACCTTCATTTATTTTAGAATAAAAGTGGTTGCCTTACCAATAACAAATCGTTAGATTTATAAGTCGATGCTATCGTCGACGAGACACTGCTAAATTATATATACGTATAATATTTAAAAACCCACATTGTTATCAAGATGTGGTTTGGTGATTGTTTGAACTAAACTTGGCTAACTTGGTGGCAATCTTTTGCTGATAATCTTATGCTGATTTTGAATGTGATGAGTAATGACGTAGATTTATTTTTTATTTTGATCACTTGCAAAGATTATCTAAGAATATGAATATTTAGTATTCGTCGCCGCACAACTTTTTAAGTATTTTACGAATATCTCGTTTTCTCTGGTCTGAAGAACAATTGAGGATTAAATCAAAATTGAAGATTATAAAATGTCACACACGAAACTTTACGATAATTTTTTACGTACGTACAAGTGTGGGAACCGTTATTCTATATCTAAGAGCGACATTTCAAGTATGTTCGGACGTAGTTTGAAAATATTTGTGCTCCCAGTGTTTTAATATTAATAGAGGTAATTGTTACAGTGCCAATCGTAATAGCGAAACATTGTTTTATGGGTAACGAACATCTCGGCAGTGGTCCCACCTTCAACGTAGAAATCTCTTAAAAATCTAATTTTTAATCACTTATTTAAATCAGAGAGCTCATTACGTTTTTACATTACTACAGACAATTGGATGGTAAATGGAAAGTCAAAATTGTTTGTATTTCACCCAAAACCACATTGTTCCTCGGTCGAGAAGGTAAAGGCAATAAAGCCCACCAACTCACAACAATAATGAATATATAATGAATAAATTATGAACCATTAATGAAACAAAGGGCACAAAAGAGAGAAACGACTTCTAAGGAAACCAGAGAAAAACTCTCCTATTATTAGGATGAAGGGTTGCAAGAAAAAAAAACAACTTAAATTATAGAACCCTAAAATTAATTATATTTTTNATCACTTAGGCCCTTTTTACGCCCCGTGGTGGAGTGTTCAAGCTACTTCACACATCATACATTTGAACATTGTACCGCCGAAGCGAGTAAGGTGTGGTAATTAGAAAGCTATATAAGCGTGCGTCAAAGCGAGGGGGAAGAGTGCCCCATAGGGGATGCCTCACCCTGCACCGTCTATCACTGAGTATCATTGCACGGGGTCGAACCCACGACCTCGAGTTGCCTCAACTTATTGATAGCTGAGCAAGCGCCTTAAGACCTTTGGCCACGCTGGCTCCCCTACGATTAATAATTATCTTATAGTGAAAACATTTTAGAAAAATAACAATTCTTACCTATTTCAAGAGCTAAAATAAGTCTTTTATCATATCAAAAAGCGTCAATTATAAAAAGTGCTTATAACTATTCTCGTCAATTACACAAAGAAAACGTACCTCTAATCCAACATACAAACATAATTATAATCATGGTTTAACTATATATAACCTTTATATAAACCTAAAAACTTTATACAACCATGCTGTACCTTGTATAATCAATATCATTTACATTCATATCCATATAATTCTTCAACCATTTTTAACTATATCTTAAAACCCCTCCATTCGGTTACAGTCTACAAGTCCAAAAAAACCCAACTCAATATCAATAACATTAACAATTATTTAAAAAAAGAAAACAAGGAGAACTTCTTTAGATTGTTACTCACCTATGTTTTTAGGGAGGGTTTCCCTATGCTTTAGAATATAAATGACTTTGACTAAATAACTATTAAGGCAAAAGGGATGATTATTCCAATATGTACTTTAGGATAAAGGAATATCACACTCCTTTTTTAATAAAGGGAGTAAAAGTCTAAAGAAGAACATTCCGGTAACTTTCTTTAGATTGTTACTCCCCTCTGTTTTCTTTGTAAGGGGAGTAACAATCTACAGAAGGGCCGGTTAACGTATTAGTCAGACATGCCTACGGACTCGAATGAACAGAAAGTATATAACCATTATATTTGTTATAAAAGCGTTAAAATTGTTTCGTCATTAAATTTTTTGTCGGGAAAAAGAAATTATTTTAGGACAACACTTTGATTTTTATTAATTCAGCAGACTTAATTCGGTTATTTTGAAATGTTTTATAGCGTTATAATTTTAATACCACTAAATGACAATCTGTTATGAAATATAATTATTTACTGAGCATTTTCTTGTTTTAATAGGAATTGTATTGTTGGAAGTCAAAATAAAATATATATTCGATTTAGATAATCCACGTATTTTTGACTCAATAAAGAGATAAAGAAGAGATAAATTCAGTAACAAATGTGGTAATCCTGGCTTGGAGGACCACTTTACTAAATTGGATATTGATTAAATACTAAAAAAAGCTAATGCTGCAGTGGTACAGAATTAGAATTACAAAATACAAATTAAATAATATACTCTTAATAAACTCTCTATCGATTAATTTCACAATTGAAGCAATACAAAATTAATTCAATTTTGACTTCACTAAATATCAATTTGTTTTTAAGGTCGTCAATTACGGTGTTATTATAATTATACGTATTCAATTCATTAAAAGTTTTTTGTTGTTGTACGGAGTGGGGTCATTAGGGATGAAGGTAATATACAAAACTCTCTTATCTAATTATGCTGTTGTATTTCGACTTCAACTTAAGTCATTATCAAGCATCTACAACATATTAATTTCATAACAATATCAACATATTACTCCTCTAATAGTATTTGCAACTACTATTTACGATTAATAGTAGTAGTAGTCTAGTACTTAATACTAGAACGGGTAGGACGAACCACTTGTTCGAACCTTGCAATTAGGCCATCACTTAGGCCCTTTTTACGCCCCGTGGTGGAGTGTTCAAGCTACTTCACACATCATACATTTGAACATTGTACCGCCGAAGCGAGTAAGGTGTGGTAATTAGAAAGCTATATAAGCGTGCGTCAAAGCGAGGGGGAAGAGTGCCCCATAGGGGATGCCTCACCCTGCACCGTCTATCACTGAGTATCATTGCACGGGGTCGAACCCACGACCTCGAGTTGCCTCAACTTATTGATAGCTGAGCAAGCGCCTTAAGACCTTTGGCCACGCTGGCTCCCCTACGATTAATAATTATCTTATAGTGAAAACATTTTAGAAAAATAACAATTCTTACCTATTTCAAGAGCTAAAATAAGTCTTTTATCATATCAAAAAGCGTCAATTATAAAAAGTGCTTATAACTATTCTCGTCAATTACACAAAGGAAACGTACCTCTAATCCAACATACTAACATAATTATAATCATGGTTTAACTATATATAACCTTTATATAAACCTAAAAACTTTATACAACCATGCTGTACCTTGTATAATCAATATCATTTACATTCATATCCATATAATTCTTCAACCATTTTTAACTATATCTTAAAACCCCTCCATTCGGTTACAGTCTACAAGTCCAAAAAAACCCAACTCAATATCAATAACATTAACAATTATTTAAAAAAAGAAAACAAGGACAATTTTAAAATTTATATCATATATCACAGCTCTGATCCTACTCATTACATCAAAACAAGGGAACAATTTCAAAACCAAAATTTATTATTAATTGCGTCCATTTTTGTCCCATCTTTGAATGGTGTTAATATACGTATTTACTTATACATTTATTAAAAGTTTAGATTATAGATACAATTGTCATGAGGATTCATAAAAAAGGTAAATGAAAACCCCAGATGCTGGAAACCCCTATCTTAATAATAATCTTATTACCGCTTTTGATTAAGTAGAATCAATTTAAGTCTAGCTCAAAAGATGTAGTTGCTTACGTCTATTAAGACAAGTCTTCAAATAAATAAGAGAAATTTTTTCCACCTCTGCGGACGTTTTTCATCAAAATAGAACGGCTTAAAGTTGAGGCAAAAGAAGAGAAAAACCCCTCTTAATTCCTCATTTTGTTTCCAAGCACACTTTTATACAAGGATCTCATGTAAGGAAAACTAAAAATGTTAATAGGAAGGAGAAAGATTTACTCCAACCCTTTACAAATTTTCTTAAAGGAATAAAACGGCACAGGATAGGAAAGGAAAAAGGGGTTCAGACTTTTGTTTCTTAAAATAGCAGATGAAGAGTTGGGGCTGGAAAGTGGAAATACGAGAAAGAGAAGGAAATCGAAAACGATTCCCTTCGTTACACCCTTCAATGACACCCTTATCTTCCAATTCTTCTGTTGAAATAAAAGAGATTATTTATTGTTTAAAAGGCAAAATAATTTAACCATCAAACATTTAAAGCAAGACATTTTTTTAAAAAATGTATTATCTTAATTTAAAAACAAAATCAATAAATACCAGATAGGATAATAGAAGAAAATTTACATTTTTACTTATAAATAACGTCTTTTTTGTTAAAGGAGATAAGAAAATAATTGAATGGATTAATTTTTTTGGAGGGAAAAAAAGGGCGGCTGACTTATCTTATTTAATTAAAAGTTTCAATGTTTTATGATTATTAAGAAAGAATTGAAAGGCTTAATTATCTAAACTCACAATTATTACAGGACCCATTAACTTATATTCATTCACAATCAAATTAAACCTAGAAACAGAAGAGTGTTGTTGTATATTTATTTATATTCATTTCATTAATAAAATTAACTTTAAATAAGAAAAAAAGGTTTACTTTTATTATCTTTTTAAGACTTACATAACATTCATTCATATACTTTTAACTTAATTAACAATTTTTGTATCTCATTAAATGGTCTACTTTAATTTACATTCATTTACAAAATGAAATATTCTTAAATACACTTCGGATTGCCTTAATAATGTTACAGAGAGAAATGCTTAGTTCACTCACAAGTCCGCTCATACATAATTAATTCACACAATTTAACATAAATGACAGAGGGGTTTAGCACATGTTTACATTCATTTATTCATACATTACATATATTCACATATCATTCATATATTCTAACATTTACGATTCAACATTGTAGTTTGAAACATTTTAGACAGATTTAAGTTACTTACAAGTCTGCTCTTATTTATATTCCTCCAATTAAACATTTTAGATAAAAAGGTTTTGTAAACTTACTAGTCTACTCTTATTTATACGCATTTACACAATTCAACATAGTAGATGAAAAGGTTTAGCAAACTTACTAGTCTGCTCTTATTTATATTCCTTCACACAATTCAACATAGTAGATAAAAAGGTTTTAGAAAGGTTTAGTATACTTACTAGTCTGCTCTTATTTATATTCCTTCACACAATTCAACATTGTAGATAAAAAGGTTTAGAAAGGTTTAGCAAACTTACTAGTCTGCTCTTATTTATACTCATTCACACACTTTAACATTATAGATAAAAAGGTTTAGAAAACTTACAAGTCTACTCTTATTTATACTCATTCACCTAATTCAACATTGTAGATAAAAAGGTTTAGAAAGGTTTAGTAAACTTACTAGTCTGCTCTTATTTATACTCATTCACACAATTTAACATTGTAGATAAAAAGGTTTAGAAAGGTTTAGTAAACTTACTAGTCTGCTCTTATTTATACTCATTCACACAATTTAACATTGTAGATAAAAAGGTTTAGAAAGGTTTAGTAAACTTACTAGTCTGCTCTTATTTATACTCATTCACACAATTTAACATTGTAGATAAAAAGGTTTAGAAAGGTTTAGTAAACTTACTAGTCTGCTCTTATTTATACTCATTCACACAATTTAACATTGTAGATAAAAAGGTTTAGAAAGGTTTAGTAAACTTACTAGTCTGCTCTTATTTATACTCATTCACACAATTTAACATTGTAGATAAAAAGGTTTAGAAAGGTTTAGTAAACTTACTAGTCTGCTCTTATTTATACTCATTCACACAATTTAACATTGTAGATAAAAAGGTTTAGAAAGGTTTAGTAAACTTACTAGTCTGCTCTTATTTATACTCATTCACACAATTTAACATTGTAGATAAAAAGGTTTAGAAAGGTTTAGTAAACTTACTAGTCTTCTCTTATTTATAATCTTTTACACACCTTAACATTATAGATAAAAAGGAATAGTTTAGAAGATAGTTTAATTAATATAGCGGAATCTTGACTTGCCGAATCAATTTTAGGACTTATGTTAATTTTGTAGTATTCCAAAACGCAGTTAACCTAAGAACACATGTATAATTTCTACAACAGCTGTTTCCCTCCGACATATTTCAATTACATAACCCACAAACAAGCATTAATTATAAGTAGAACATGTTATGTGCCATATATATTACATGAGACAATACAGATCTAAATTGTTTTGAGCCATGTTAACACCAAAATGGATAACTATTATACAGTTACACCATAATTGATAAAAAAAAAACATCGGTAAGGCAGACAAAACATAGTGAAACTGTATTTAAATAAAATCACATCTAATTTAATCAGTTTTGTGATTTGAAGCAACTATGTGACATGTGATCGTTCTCAAGAACAAAAAAATTATTAGGTCTCCGATTTAAAAAATTCCAAGACAGAAATTCGTTTCTGACATCAGGGAATATTTTTTTTTTACGTGTCTGTTGTCGGTGTGCCGGTCTGTCTGTTGATCAATTATGCGAAACAACATACCTTAAAAACTACTCGAACGATATTATTGCAAATTTTTATTTTCCAGCGACACAGGATTAATACTACTTCGTTTTCACTATTCAGCAAAATTAGATATTTTCATTGATAGGTATATTGCAAGCTAGATTTTTCCTGGGAATACGACTTGCAGGGTTAAATTTGTACTTAAAGTTTTGATTTTTTAAAAATAATAATGGTCACAACAGGTATCGAGACAAATAATTTCACGTTTATTCAGAGTTTTGGCGGGGTAGCGTCCCCAAGTGTAGAGCTAAAATTCTTTTCTGATTTTTTTGCCTTAGGAATGACTTTTCGGAACATGTGTGGAAAATTTCTTCGAATTTGGTCCAGTAGTTTTGACTCTAAACCTCTCCACAGACGACAGAAAATATAGAAGATAGATCTACATTTAAAACCACATTGGACTTGGGGAACCTCAAAACATAAAAAATCATGCATCAAAATTGCAAAATCACAATACTTTCTCCCTACATATACAACTTACATTAGAAAGTAAAAAACCAACTTCAGAAGAACTATAAAAAAGATACAAAAATAGTTGAGCGAAAAATGTAGAAGATACATATTATTTAGTCTATCTAAAATCACAGCAGGATGAGGAAGAAGAAATCAATATTCTATTCTTAAATCCTCTCCTAGTGATGAAGGCGAAAGAGTTTACAGCTGTTTCTCACTTCGTTAGAAATCCATCAAAACCTGATCATTAATTCAAGTCTCGGACTGCGAAGAAAGTTCAAATCCTATACACTATGTTTCTACCGGTTTTTTGTCAGATTAGAAATATCTTAGAAACTTATAGACGAGGACTAGGATTGAAACAGATCTTTACCTTTTGAACAGCGCGTAACTTTCAACAAAAGCTTTATATAAGAAATGATTCCATTTCATTTTATTTCTTACACAATCGTAAAACGGTTTAATACTTTTTTTACCGTCGAAAATATAACNAAATTAAAATTTAATATTGTAAAAAATTTAGACAACTATGGTTGTATGGTGTCAAGCCAATACCAAATAAAGAAAAAAAGAAAAAAAAATCTTGTTACGATGAACTTCCTCCAAAAAAAATATGAACGGTTATTGATCAAATAATTTTACGCTTCTAATAAACCGTTTTGTTATTCTTAATTATACTTAGATGAAGTTTTAAATCAAGTTAAGCTGATAATTGGATGAAATCTAATAAACTCTTTATCGGTATCCGCCTCGAG
This sequence comes from Gerris buenoi, assembly GCA_001010745.2. Lineage (NCBI taxonomy): Eukaryota > Metazoa > Arthropoda > Insecta > Hemiptera > Gerridae > Gerris > Gerris buenoi. Next base: position 38,652 of record KZ651880.1, read on the forward strand.
AGAGGTTCTAGCGCTACTCCCTATTCTGCCACCTTCCACCTCAAGCCTAACTAGCTTATCATATTTTATGATTCAAAGCAGCTCCGCTTCCTTCAGATAAGCTACAACCAACAAGAACATCGAATTACTCAAGACAAACGAGACTCAGAAATGGCAATTTTCATTTCAGTTTTATAGTAATCAAATCAGCTTTTAGAAGCAAACGAAACATGACATAATAAACACGAAAATAATACGTATTACTCAAACAGTACAGTAAGTTAATATTGTTCTTTAACTTAATAGTTTTTTTAACTTTATCATACTATTTATTAGGTTGTATAATCAACTTTTAAGTGACATCACACAAATTGATATAATAATTAATATTGTCTCAAGGATTTGACATAAAAGTGAAATAGAACAAAATATTTACTTAAAAATACAATATAATATGTATTATTT
>KZ651880.1:75408-99634 GCA_001010745.2 Gerris buenoi
ATATAAATGACAATATCTGTCACTATAGTTATAACCATATAATCTGTTTTGTTAATGCTTCGCTGTCCATATACTTTTATATATATATACGTTTATTATTTATATGATACATTAGTTTGTGTATAAAACTATCATCGCCAACGAATTTTATGTTTATCTTTATATATCGTGTATTCTATGTTTATATTTATATATAGTGGTCATCATTCAGCTTATTTCCTGTTAGTATGATATAACTTTCTTCTCTTTTTTCCTGTATATTTACATCAGGAGTAAAAAATTCCTTCAAGTCACGTAAAATATTTTTTACGTTTTTTAAGTTAAAAGAGGAATGCTATATATATATATATATATATATATATATATGAAAGGTTATGTTTACCTTATGAACCTAACCGTAACCTGTTGCAACTGAGTGACTGTTTTCTAATAAAGAGTATTGCAACCTGTTGAGTCTTGAAGAAAAAACGGATAACCTTCAATTTTTTATAAGCCCCCTTGACCCTTCTATACGTACGCATATTTAAAATATCTACATCATTATTCATTACATGTAATGAATAATATATTATGATACTTAAAAAGGAAAAAATTATACGAATTTTTTTTTTCTTTTTTGAGTTTTAAAAAAGGGGTTAAAATAAACATTTTAATACATTTTTCCCTTCGTACAAATATCTTCTTCCCCTTTTCCCACCGACCTAACCCCTCTTCTCGAGTGGTACCTCCTAACTCGCTCTTACACACTTAAGATCTATGTGATTAAAAAAACTTTTTTAATAACATAGATAGATATACATAATAATTTTATTTTGATTCTTACTTTCTCATATACGATATACGACATATATATACCAGGGCGACTCATGTTTAATGTCAAAAAAATAAATTAAAACTTAGATGGAGCACCCAAAATGGATCAAATAACTTCCTGCGTGTGGACCATTCCTCAATTTTCATGGTTTTGCAGACCCTTTTTGAAACCTTTATGCCGAGGGTGATGTGTCAGTCCGTTACTCTTTGTTCGTATCTCCCAAACCATTTAAGGTAAAAAAAAATAATTGAAATTGAATTTTTTTTTTAATTTAAACTTTTTGACCTACACATAATACCGCATTTACACATTCGCGCTCGTGACTCGCCTCGCGGTTCGCCGGAAGTCGTGGTCTAATTTTTCCACTCGTCCCCACAACGCGAATGGCCGTTTACACATTCGCGCTCGCGACTCGCCTCGTGCTTCGCCGGAACTCTCTATTAATTCAACTACTAACGCAATCAATGGCAATTAGTACACACAATAAAATCACACTGGTGGAAGTTTATATAAAATAAGTTATATATAACTTTATGAAAAGTTTTTTCTTATTTATATATATATAAACTTTATGTAAAGTTTATATATACTTTTATATTAGTTATATATAAACTATATGAAGTTTTATATTAGTTATTATATAAACTTTATATAAAGTTTTATATTAGTTATATATTAACTTTATATAGTTTTATATACTTTTATATTAGATATATAAAGTTAGTATTAGTGATATCTAAACTATATAAAGTTGTATATTAGTTATATAAACACTATATATAAAGTTTTATATTATTTATATACGTACAAACTTTATTTAAAGTTTTATATTAGTTATATATAAACTTTATATAAATTTGTATATACGTTTTGTATTAGTTAGATATATAAACTTTGTATTAAGTTTATAGATAATTTTGATATAACTTTATTTATTTTTTAACAGAGTGTTTTGATTTATGTGTACTTAATATCACTTCATTATATTTTATTACCAAAAAATATCAGTCAATTCAACCAATTAATTACAGAAGCATTAATCTATATTTTATTTTTGTACTTTCATATTATACTTATATTATAAAAAATATAGTGGGTGTTAGGGTCCTAAATAGCTGGTTCACCGTGGTACATTTCCAAAAAAAATTATCCATTCCATTCTCCGATTAAAAAGAAAAAAGTAAAAAAACAAACAAAAAACACGTGATAAAGAGAAGGACTCGTTGTGAAATGAACAGCGAGTGTGTAAACACTGAGTTCGCCTCGCCTCCCGACTCGTTGCAACCCTAGACTTCCAGGAATTTCCCTTTGACTCGCGCTAGAGAGACCGCTCCTGACGCGATCGCCACGAGTCGCGAGGCGATTGACGAGGCGAATGACGAGTGAGTCGTTTACACATTCGCCTCGCGGCTCGCCTCGCGCCTCGCCTCGTCAATCGTGCGAATGTGTAAATGCGGCTTAAAGAAATATATAGAGAGGTCAAAAATTTAATATGGACATGATCTCACATATTTTTAATTTTTTTTAAGTGGGGTATCAAATGAAAGCTACTGATGAGTAGGGTCGCAGCATGAGGAAAAAACGTTGTATAAGGCACTACATAACACTTAATACAAATCATAGGAATATAAATGAAATATAAACAAACTTTTTGAAATTTTCGTGCTGAGTCCAAGTGCAATCTCCAAGTCAGAAAATATTTTTAAATTTAAACGTGTTGAGTGATTTGAGACAGAAAAGTTTGAGTTTGTAAGGGACAGAGAATAGAGAAGAGGGGGCAGACAAGCAACATCCCTTACATGTATTGGATGTATTAGAACTAGTAGAACTTACTTTGACAGGGCAGACAAGCAACATCCCTTACATGTATTGGATGTATTAGAACTAGTAGAACTTACTTTGACAGGGCAGACAAGCAACATCCCTTACATGTATTGGATGTATTAGAACTAGTAGAACTTACTTTGACAGGGCAGACAAGCAACATCCCTTACATGTATTGGATGTATTAGAACTAGTAGAACTTACTTTGACAGGGCAGACAAGCAACATCCCTTACATGTATTGGATGTATTAGAACTAGTAGAACTTACTTTGACAGGGCAGACAAGCAACATCCCTTACATGTATTGGATGTATTAGAACTAGTAGAACTTACTTTGACAGGGCAGACAAGCAACATCCCTTACATGTATTGGATGTATTAGAACTAGTAGAACTTACTTTGACAGGGCAGACAAGCAACATCCCTTACATGTATTGGATGTATTAGAACTAGTAGAACTTACTTTGACAGGGCAGACAAGCAACATCCCTTACATGTATTGGATGTATTAGAACTAGTAGAACTTACTTTGACAGGGCAGACAAGCAACATCCCTTACATGTATTGGATGTATTAGAACTAGTAGAACTTACTTTGACAGGGCAGACAAGCAACATCCCTTACATGTATTGGATGTATTAGAACTAGTAGAACTTACTTTGACAGGGCAGACGAGCAACATCCCTTACATGTATTGGATGTATTAGAACTAGTAGAACTTACTTTGACAGGGCAGACTTAAGCCTAGTTTACATTGGTAGAGTAGCCATGTCGAGTAGCACTCTACCAAGCTACTAGCCTAATGTGAATGATACGGTAGTAAACGGTAGAGGATAGTGGATAAAAGTTGGTCGAGTAAACAAGCTAGTGCGGTTGTAGAGTACTCGACCGCCGACGGGCGAGTAGACCCCCACCCAACGTCCATCCTAACATTGAATACCTCTTATATATATCAATTGCGGGATTATTCAAAACTAAAAACGAAATAACCTCAATTTGCTAGTTACTATCTCAAGCACGTGTGAACGACTTTAAAGTCACTCTACAAAAAAAAAACCAACAATTTTCCCCAACCGCCCCGGGGCCGAAAAATAAGCTAGTGCACTCGACCCTTTACTATACCAAAGTAAACTAAGCTTTAAACTAAATGATCTCACAACGTTTTATGCGAGACTTTGTCTTTTTTTGACACAAGTGTTTCTGTTGGGATTATGTTTACCAAAAAGCTCAAAAAATGTTGTGTTTACCAAATGCGAATTTCTATTTTTGCCACTGAAAGTACTAAGCATCATTCAAGATACGGTCTTCACCGGACAACCTTATGTTAATATAAAATTGCACTTATTTGTCATCATAAAGCTCTATATTGGTTTCATTGAAATTTTTAATAAGTAAGTACTTGTAACGGCGCAAGATTACACACGCACATGCCAATGTAGTTACTGCAATTACATAGGTTGCGTTCATTAGGCCCCTATCCATTGGTCTATTTGAGTGTAATTTTGGTTAAAATATACAATTTTAAACAACTGATTTCCATTCTACAGCCAAATTTAAACAACATTTTCAATTATCATATGTACTTCTAAAAAAACAATTTCGACTTCATAATGCGTTCACAAAAGCAATTTCTCTCTATGAATATTACACTAATCTAAATCGCGAAAAATGTTCAATTATAGTTCTAAGAAATCCCACACAATAAAAAAATGTGATTAAAAAATAAATCAACTTTTCTATAGGTATGTCTTATAGTTAAGCATAATTAAATCATCATATTAATTATAGAGGTTTATATACTTCCAACAATTGATTGAGATATCAAAACATACAGCCAAAGAATTTATATATTTTTTTTATAATCGTAAAATAATAATAATACTGCCATAGATGTTTAATTACCGTGTGCAAAATATTATAAATTTGTGTATATTGCTTCCGAGCTTACCAAAGGTAACGGAAGCATTAAGTTCACTTTTGAGAACGAAAAACTTTTGTCTCCGATTTTAAAAATTCCAAGACAGAAATCCGTTTCAGACATCAGGGAACATTTTTGGTCTCGTGTCTGTCTGCCTGTCTGTCTGTGCGTCCGCGAATTTTGAAACGTCCGACGATAACTTGAGTAATTCCTGACCGATTTTGATGAAATTTGGTAGACATGTTCATTTTACTAATGCCCAGGACGAGTTCGTTGGACAACGTTACCTTCCAAGCGTTCACGCGTAAAGCTCACGTAACCGTGAACTTCAAATTTAAAATCGGAATTTTAGGCCAGGAAAAAATCAAACTTCATCTAATTAATGAGACAAATATTTTTTGCAAATACAAGTTTTTAGTAAAACCAACAGCGACATTGCTATAAAGTGTTAAAGATAGCTAAAACTATTAATAGTTTTTAGACAATAAACAATATAACAATAAAGAAATATCAATAATTTTAATGTTAATATAATAATGTACATGATAGGATGCGAGGAAGCTATGTGCCACACTAATTGGCAATCTATTTTTTAATTATTTATAAGTTCTTAAATTTAAAAAAAACATTAGTTATTAAAATCTTAAATAAAAATGAATCATATTAAAAGAGTTCTAATATAACTTAGATCTACCATTTTCTTGCCCTTATAATGAAACAATACAATTAAAAAATGTAAAAAGTGAATGAAAATTATTTTTAGAAAACAACTGTTAATAGATTTTCAACAAAAATCGAAAAAAAAAGAAATGCGGAAGTTTAATTTTTCAATAAATACAGTAGCGGCTTATTTTATAACACTCTTTAAGAGCAGCATAGAATTTTTTTTTTTAAAAACAAAAAAAAACTGAATATTTCCTTGAAATGAAGGATAACTTTATGTTTAATAAATGCCGGTTCTCATTGATAGATCTTAGTCTTTCAGATTTTAATGAAATTCATATGGTAGGCCATAATTAGCACATTCTTGGTCTCATAATAGTTACAACTTTTAGGGCCAAATTGTTTCTCGTATTCTCTTCCGCACATGCGCACAAACAGTAAACAGTTCTTTTCTAAGTCAAAGGAACTTACAAAAACTTTAAAACATACTCACCGATCAGATTGATGTAACTTGCTGTAGGTGATGGCAGGGGTGGGGGTAAGGGTCCTTCTCCGCTTCCCTCTGAGATGGACTCGCTCTAACAAAGAATCAAAAAACTTACATTATTAGGGTTATTGTAAACAGTACTAGCCAATAAAAACAATTTTTTTAAAAAATATTATAAATCCTTTCTCGACCCNCCTAAATAAAGGTTTCGTTTCGTTAGGGTTATATAATTAGTTAGTTAAGGGAAAGAAGTAAATGAGATGTTGTTTAGTCTAAATGAAGGTTTTGTTTAGGTTATATAAATAATTTGGGTAGATAAATTACTGTTTAGTCAAAATAAAGAAGGTTTCGTTAAGGTTACATAATATACCTCAAGATCTAATTTAGTATTTTGGTTGAATATAGCTTATCTACTGTTTTATGTAAAGGGAGATGTTATCGGCAGGTTATATACGTCCGAGCAAATTAATTTAGCACGTTTGCTTAAATGAAGATATTATCTTTAGGTATCATAAAATCCGGGCTAACTAGAGGAGGACAGTGGGTAAAGAAATATTGTTAGAAAGAACATTTGCACTAGTGAAGTCCAACTCCATAATAGATAAAGTACAGCAATCTCTCTACAAATACTTAATTTCCACACGGCGCTTTCAACCTATTAATAGGTCATCATCAGCGTCTAAGCGGCAGTACTTTTAAGCGAATAGCCGAGGGTCCCATTTAACGAGTTTACTTACAATGTAATTTCTACTTAGACACAGATGATAACTAATTTAACCTATTAATATGTCATCAGCGAAGTGTTTTGCAGATGTTAAGTATTTAGAGCAGTGTATTCCTTTGATTTAGACGAGTTTACTTACTAATATAAACTAATATAAAGGATTTAATAAATAATAGCTATATATATATTTGTCATTGGTCCATGCAAAAGTAAACAGGTGAGAATATACGTAAAACAAATCAATATAGAAGGTCATGCAATAACTGAACATTTGCACATATTATATAAAATATTTATAAGAAGAATAATTCAACACATAAAAGTAAGCAGGGAAAAGAAAGTAGCAAAATATAAATTAAAAAAATTGTCGTTGAAAGCTAAATATAATTTAGCTATAAAAGTAAATTGAATTAAAAGAAAACCATAAAAAGAATGAATAACCATATAGGAAAAAATATATATATCATTTCAACACAACACGTGCTATTTAAAATTTCATAAATTACAAAAATTACATCCATCATAGTATGTTAATGAAATTATGTAAAGCTAATAGTGTTATTAGCAACATGCACAGTTAACAAGAAGCATGCAATATAATATATTATTATGTTCTTTAACTCAGTTTCAAATAATAATAAATAAATAAAATACATTACTTGTAATTTATGAGGGAATAAACATTAGTAGAGTGTTATAAATGCAAAAGCCAATTAGATATGTATAGATTTCGAACACTAAAATACTACAATGGTATAGAAAAAAAAAGTTAAAAAAAAGATCGTTAAATAAAAAAATATACAGCTTGGACTATTAGCTTGAAGGTGTTTTCTATACATGTATTAATAAGGTTAGTTTAGGTTAAGGGTTAAGAGGTAGATAATATAATGATCAAGCCTTGTCCGACTAACGATCCGAACAGAGGAAACGAACCGAGCAATGGTCTTTGCGCATGCACAGTTTGATTTGCGCAGGCGCACTTTAGACTGGACATGCGCCGCAGTGACTAACGTTAGACTCGCTTTCTCTTCGATTCGGCAGTCTGGACGTGGCTTTTGCCTAAATAAAGGTTTCGTTTCGTTAGGGTTATATAATTAGTTAGTTAAGGGAAAGAAGTAAATGAGATGTTGTTTAGTCTAAATGAAGGTTTTGTTTAGGTTATATAAATAATTTGGGTAGATAAATTACTGTTTAGTCAAAATAAAGAAGGTTTCGTTAAGGTTACATAATATACCTCAAGATCTAATTTAGTATTTTGGTTGAATATAGCTTATCTACTGTTTTATGTAAAGGGAGATGTTATCGGCAGGTTATATACGTCCGAGCAAATTAATTTAGCACGTTTGCTTAAATGAAGATATTATCTTTAGGTATCATAAAATCCGGGCTAACTAGAGGAGGACAGTGGGTAAAGAAATATTGTTAGAAAGAACATTTGCACTAGTGAAGTCCAACTCCATAATAGATAAAGTACAGCAATCTCTCTACAAATACTTAATTTCCACACGGCGCTTTCAACCTATTAATAGGTCATCATCAGCGTCTAAGCGGCAGTACTTTTAATAATAGGGAATAGCTTTGACCGAGGGTCCCATTTAACGAGTTTACTTACAACGTAATTTCTGCTTAGGCACAGATGATAACTAATTTAACCTATTAATATGTTATCAGCGAAGTGTTTTGCAGATGTTAAGTATTTAGAGAAGTGTATTTCTTTGGTTTAGACGAGTTTACTTACAAGGAAACCTACGCTTATGCACTAATGGCGACCAATTTAACCTATTTGTATGTTTATGATAAGAGAAGCGTTTTGCAAATGGTATAAGTACTCAGACTAGTGTATTTCTGGGGTTTATCAGTTTACTTAATAATCTAGATTTATTGTAGTCATAGCCCATACTAGCTACTACCTAATCTAATCTTATTTTGGAAATAAATTTTTAGATGTTTCTTATTTTAAGTTTGCACTAAGGAACCATTTTGTTTGAATAGAGATAATTTCGTTGAATTAATAAGTAGTCTAGAATAACTTACTAATTATGTTGTGAAAATATTCCACAGACTTTTATCCCAACCAAAAGTAACTAATATGTCAACATTAATAATCAAAACAAACCCAATGACAAGTGACTACGTCACACTAATTTCCCCCCCTATTGAGAGGATGCATAATTTCGTGGATGAGATAGCTTTTGCAAGTTATATTATCGAAAAGAAGAGGGTATTGCAGTAAAGGAAGAGGGATACAGGAAACTGGAGCATCTAGATATTCTAGCTTAGTGAACTAACTTCAATGTTTCTTGACGGATGTTTATAAACAATCAAATTAAAAATAGCACTTCGTAACGGAGCATGGGCACCCAGCTAGTTTAAATAAAGAAGGTTTCGTTCATGTAGTTCTTAAGTGCGCAAAAAGATATGCTTATTATTCGTTTAACTAAAAGTCAAAGCTTTATTCTAAACATAAGACTGAACACATAGAACAGCTGAGAAGAAAATTGAATATGTTAATTAAAGATACTTCAACTATTACTACGGAGTACAAATACGGTTACAATTTATCGTCACGTTTATCAACAAATTCAATAAGGGAAGGATCTAACTCAACCTAACGGAAGATGTGGTTAGAAAACGGAAGGAGGTTATGTCTAGATGTGTATTTCAATTGCATATAATGTAAGAAAATATAATATGTAATCCAGTGTATACAGTGACCTCTTTGAGCTTGCAATCGTAGACGGCAGGGATGCGGTGTCCCGTCTTGCATATTATTTATATTTTGTATGCGTTCGAAAAACTCAATTACCCCCAAGGATAAAACTTTGATAAAGTTTTGTGTGAAAATCTAATAGAGGAGAGAATCCCAGATACAGCTACTAATTAGAAACAATGTGGTTTATCAGATTCCAACATCTGTACAAAACTTATAGTGCAGCTACAAGTAAACTTAGTTAATTAAGTGCTAATTGCCATTTAAACCTTAAGTTTATAATCAAACCTTACTATATTATACTCGTATATTGCGAATATATTTCAAAGGATAATTTAAACTATTATATTATATCCTTGAAAATTAAAAAAGTGTGATAGGATTAAGGGTACTAAAGGAAGGAACTATAAGCACGCCCACAGAAACTAGTCCATCAGATATGTATGTTTTGATGGAGAACCAACACAAAGGTATAATTAATCTGATGAGATGTTGCAATAATAATCTAAACATTGAATATAATAACACTGATGAGCCAAGGGATAGTAAAACTCCAGGAGAACCTTTCCACTAAGTTGTGCAATGAACCAACGTAAAATTAATCGTATCCTTGCGGAATAAATTTACTTGAAAGGGATTGATATGCACCATTTAGTTTGAAGAAGCTGGAATAATTCCCACATAATAAAAAAAAACGAATCAATACCTTTATATTCTTCTTTGAAAGATCCCTATAGATATTATGGTATTAAGACAACGAAATTTTTAGATGAAATATCAATTGTTAAATAATAATAGTAATAAGCGAATTTTAAACATTTTTAGCACAAGTAGGAAACTGAATTGTTGGAGGTTTTTAAAGGGAATTTATGGCTAAAATTGATTTTTTTGAACCTGAATGCCACATTTCATCAAAATCGGTATATTAGTATAGCATAGCCCGTAGTAAAGTGAGGACCTCAAAAAATGTAAATCGACGTTAAACTTACATGAGACTAACTATGGCCTACAATCCAAATTTCTTAAAATCGGTTGAGTAGTTTATAAGATATGTTAGTCCGCAAAAAAATGAGCGACAGACAGTCCGAAACGGAACCAAAAATATTCCTTGATGTCTGAAACGGCATTCTGTCTTGGAATATTTGAAATCGGCGTAATAATAAAACGATCACATAGCTTCCGTTACCTTTGGTAAGCTTGGAAGCTAAAATATCACGAACTAAATGATCGAAAACAATAAGTGGTTGTATAAGTAATTTAAGTTCGGTTATGTTTGCAACAGTAATACTATACAAACGCACAAAATCCTCTAAAATGACTGACCATTGGAATCAAGAAGTGGAATCAACATAACAAAGCTTGACAATAACTCGATATCCATCACTTCCACTTCAACTATTTATATTCAAATTTCTGATTTGAATAAATTTACATCTCAAATAAAATCGAGCAAGTGTAAGCAAAAAAAAAATATACATTGACAGAGAAAACAAACACCACAAAAGAAAAAAAATCACAGGGAAGTACTTGCCCCAAGTACTTTTTAGGGTTTTGTAGATGAGTAAGCATACCCATTATGTAATTATGATTTCTGGTCTTCGATCTCAAGAGTCCGGGTTCGATTCCCCGGGGGGTCACAATGTTTTTTATCAGTAATAAACCAATAAGGAATGCAAACTTTAAAAAAGCAAATATATATTTGTGTCCTACTCTTCAGCAGCTTTCNAAATGACTGACCATTGGAATCAAGAAGTGGAATCAACATAACAAAGCTTGACAATAACTCGATATCCATCACTTCCACTTCAACTATTTATATTCAAATTTCTGATTTGAATAAATTTACATCTCAAATAAAATCGAGCAAGTGTAAGCAAAAAAAAAAATATACACTGACAGAGAAAACAAACACCACAAAAGAAAAAAAAAGAAAAAAAAAACACCAGTTACTATAACGTGTTTTGGGGGGGGGGGGAACCTAATATTCCGCGAAGTACAACATTTTTGGTCGTTTTTTTTTTTTTTAATTTGCTCTGTTAAAAATAAGTACGATCGAAGTTTTTTTCATAATATTGTATAAAATTTAAAACCTTATTATCCTAGAAGCATAAAACACCACTCTTTCTGAATAAATAATCCTCATTTATTTGGAAATTTCGTTTTTTTTACTCTTGTTACCATTTGTAACATGAGTTAAATACGAATTCCCAAAATAAATCCAATGTCAATTTATTTTATGCTATTTCATATTAGGGAATGTGATTTGTGATTATCTTTAGCATATAAACATTTTATTATAAAATACCATCGTTTCAATTTTAAAATGTATAAAATGTATAAAATATTAACATTATTCACGGATCAAAAGATTGATTTTAAAATTAATTAGGTAATAAAACATCTTACTTAATTCCATATACATACTCATGTAGGTAAGGGACTTGCGCATAATGAATTTATTTCTCGATTTGACGAAATAACAGATAGAATAGAATTGTAGTTACTGTATAATAACTAAAAATGAAAAGTAGCTTATGTGTTCATTAACTTCAAGATAACCCATATTTAAAGTTGGCAGAAAATTTCACTAGTGGTAATAAAAAGCACTTATAAACTCAAGAAGCTAGGATTTCAATGGGCTAGAATATCTAGGATTCATATCAGAAACTTGGCTGAAAATTTCACTAATGATAATAAAAAAAAAACTAAAACGCCATGTTATAAACTAAATGGTTATATATGTAGTTCAACTTATATTTGAACAATTCCAAGACCATTGGCACAAAATGTTAACTAGTGTAGTTATTTGAATATAAAACACAATAACGAATAGAATAAACCTGGCATGAGAGTATTTAGAATTATGTTCTGGTTAAAAGAGAATTTAATGCAAATTAAATTTGTCAATGCTGCTGGAATTTGGTATTTCAATTCATTCAATTTAAACAATAGGCTACAAAGTAAAAAATTAAACATACCTGTGTTTAATTTTTAATGGTTAAGGAGTTTAAATAAAAGAAACAAAAAAAACTACTGATCTCTGAGTTGCGAAGTTATATTATACTCGTAAGTATGTAATTATTTACTTTCAGTAATTAATTACCACTTTTTAAATAATTTTTTTTCAAAAATTTGTTAGTTAGGTGGACTGATAATACTGTTTAATATTCAAGATTGTTTTTGTTTTTTTAATTTTTATTTCATCTGATTCTCAACTTGGTTGATACAGTTAATTTATTTCATAAAATTGTTTTTCTTAATTTAACGTATTCTTCATTATAATTTTATTTTAAACAGCTTGATAATGACGATAATAAAGAACTAGTTTTTTTTTATTATTATTGTCCTCAAACGTTAGATTATTTGACTTTTATAAACCTAAACCTTTTAATTTCTCAGAATTTAGAGTAAAATTTTAAGAAAAGATTCACGTAATGAAAAACAAGAAACCGGAAGGGACCGTGGTTAAATTAATGTTTTCTAATAAATATTTTAGTGCAGGTGTGGGGTGGAGACTCAGTTCCACGAATCCTTACTCTACAACTATACAATTCTTCCTTTTTACTTTTAATTAAACTAATTACATATTTAAGAAAATAAACTCTTTGTGACGTAAAAAAAACTTCTATCCCCATCATAACAAAAAAAAATATACATAAATGTCATTGACATATCATACTACGTTTGCATGATGTTAAAATACGGATTGAATTCAGTTTTTGGATCCATAGTGTACTAGAGAAAATATCAAAACCTAGATTAAATACGGATTAAATATACGATACCGATCCCGATAAGATTCACTAAATTCTGGGATCGTATCTGGATCGAGTTGCATGGAAACACCAAAATTTAATCCTGACATGCGCAGAGCGTGTGTGTGAGTGCACCTTGTTTTTTATTACGTATTTTGACAGAAATACGCTAGGTGCACTGCATCTGTCAAAATAAATAAATAAATCTGTCAAATTACGTAATACAAAACATGGTTCTAAAAGGCGAAGGTTACAAAATTATTTATAACCTTTACCAAAAGTAACCAAGAAAAAATTTTTAAATCCTAAATTAGGATTCAATCCGAATTTAAACATCGTGGAAACGTAGTATTATCTACTTTCTTTTATCTTACATAGTTACATACTCGTATATAATAGTATTTTAATTCGAGTGATTTTTTTACTTAATTTAAATAAGCTACAATAAAATTAGTTGTTAGCTCTTACTCGTTAAATTTTAGTCTATACATATAATATATTAATAAATGAAATGATAAGATAAGGCGGTGAATCCGACTTACGAAAAGTAATGATTACGAATAAGTTTAAGGACACGATGTATTTTTAAGTTGAGGTTAGTCAGTATTTTGGAATTGCTTTTATAAGTTGAGCTGAAGTTATTCGAGGTATTTTTGAAGTTGATAAGAGGAAAATCTAAAAGAGGATAATCTTTCTCGGTCGGCTTTTCAAAATTCATCGTTTTCATTCCTAGTAAAAGTGTGTATTTATAAGCTTAAACTAATTAAAAGTGTTTATCCAGAAGATTTCAAAGCCATACAAAATTCCGAAAAATGTTGATTATAAATAAATAGACAATAATAATCATTTTTACTTCCAATTATAAGTCGTACTTTTTATTAAATTTTTTAATACCTACGCAAAATTAAGATGGCAGTTATATGTAAAGCATATATTTTACCAGTTTTTGTTTTCAAATTTTAAAGTGTAAAAAACCTAAGTGCGGCCCAAGTTTGAGAGCCACTTGAATTCGAAGTATGGGGTACATATACAAAGGTTTTTAGGGTCCGTAGGCAAACCCAAGAACCCTTATATTTTCCTGCGTGTGTCTGTCTGTCTGTCTGTCACCTGCGCTTCACGGCTTATTACTACTACAACTAATTACTTTTAAATTTGGCATATATGTTGAAAACATTACGATTATAATACAATTCAAGACAAACTCTAAACTGGGAATAGTAATAGTAGCAGTAGTAGTCTAGTACTTTCTACTAGAGCGGGTAGGACGAACCACTTGTTCGAACCTTGCAAATAGGCTATATTTTAAGCTCTTTTTACGCCCCGTGGTAGAGAGTTGCAGCCACTTCACACATCATACATTTGTACACTGTACCGTCGAAGCGAGTATGATGTGATCAATAGTGAGCCATATAAATCAGAGCGTCAAGAAGGAATCGAACTCCATCTCGTTCCACTCATGATTCAGTGATGGCCGAGCAGACGTGGTTTAACTCACACGGTCACGCTGGCTCTCGAAGTGGGAAAAACCATAACAAAAAAATAAACAATAAATAATATTAATCATTATAATTGATTCCAGTTATACCATCACCAAAAATGTATTAATAACTTTCACCATAACAATAAATTAGAATTAATTCACCAAAATCCGCAAAAAAGCATTAATTCCCGTGATTATTGATTTCAAAATAGCTGTTTTTAGCGGAATTCTGAGAGATAACTTACATCCGACTGGAATAGAGGCAGCGAGTAAGGGAACATCCCTTCACCTTTCAAACCCTGTTATCAAACATAATATTATTGAACAATGTGCAATAAAGGTCCCCAACAAAACAACATTTGTAATTCATTATGTTTAGATTCGGACATTACATACTTAAACCGAATAAAGTCAGTCGCATAATAGTTGAGGCAAAAGAGGGTTGCCCATAATTTGACAATATTATTTTAGTTAGATTAAAATAAGCACTAACTTTAATGCTCACGCGTAAATAACGAGCTTAAAACCTTGTTCACTTTATTCGTAATCTGTTTAATTTTATAATGTGTCACCTTATTTATCCAAATATTAGCATATGATTGAACTGCGATAGCTTAGATATTGGATATTACATTAAAGTTGTAAAATAATTTTTAGAAAAGTCATAGTTATGACAATATCTATGATTTATCAATATTTACAGGTCGCTATTAATAGTACATTACGCGTCTAGTGCGGTAAGTAGCATTTTGCATGCCAATGTGGAGTTAACACCTCACGACAGCGAGTGTAGTAAAAACACACGAGCAATGGGAAATGCAGTTTCCGCACGAGTTGCGTACCGTACTTTATCTAAGATTGTTAGATTTTAATAATAAATACAGAAAAAAATAAACTTCCTGTATGTAAGTTCGTATTTCTCTTTTGATAAAGATGACATTAACTCATTAGTTGTATTTTGTGCCGAATTAATTATTTCGGGAGGCGCATTATTCTCCTCGTATTCATCATAATCACCTTAATATCACTCATTGATTTTTACAAAAGAACTCGATATAAACAGTAGCATTTATTAAACAAACAGCAAATTAGTTTTCGCAAACTCGCTAATCGTGCGCTAAGGTGAAGAATTAATCTATTTTACCGCCCTAGGGCGAATAAAAAAAGGAATTCTTCAGAATTATAAGACGCACATGCGCGATGAATACAAGTGCGTAAAGAATCACTTTCAACCCATCTAAAAGAGATACAATGTTTATATTTAGTAACTATCGTAGATAAAATATTTTAACAGAATCACTTTACTTCTGGCTCTGATGTGCAGGGAAGAGATTACATACACAAATAGTTTTTACATTTTATATTACAATTGTAATAGCTTATACAACATTATATCTCTCACTCGTCAATTATGAAGTAAAAGTTTTAAAGTTTTTACTCTCACCTTTTATTTTAAGACCCCCAACCAAAACTGTAAAAGCTTTTAAGTTAAGTATAAAAGTAAAAGGCTTGAGCAAGTCGCTGTTGGGCTTTAGTGACTGTCTTTTTCTATCTTGACCGGAACGAGAAAGCTTCGCTACCTTTTGACAAAAATCATTGTAAGGTTAGTAGGTAGGTTAGGTAGTAGAGTTTTATCTAAGCCTCTTGTACTGAAGCTTAGTTCAGAAATTCTAAAATGTTGAAGATTTTATTTGCTAAGTGAAAAATAATTGTTCCACCAGAATATATATTGTATAAACATTTTACGACACATCCGATTTCACTAATAGTTATATTAAAATGTATTAGCTAATGTATTAAGTTATTTTTTTTTTATTTTTACAGGAGCTGCTAATTAAAGCGAGCGTAGCGAGCTTTCTACATTTAACGAAATGTACACCATGTTGGCATTTGTGTGATGGTAACTAATTTTGGTGAAATTTGGTTCACATATCGATTCTTCATCTATTCGAAGAAACAAACATTTTTTTTTCAAATACAATGTTTTAGTAAAACCAACAGCGACAGCGCTATGAATTTTTAAACCGCTTTTAAACTATTAAAGCGGACCTAAAGGTTTAAAATAGAGAAAAGAATGTTTTCACCCATATCTGACGTTCTAACGTATCTATTTTAACAAAGCTTCAATATAGTAACCTAAATGTACTAGAGAAAAATTGTAAAATTTCAACCTGAAGTTTTAGTGTTGTGAAGTTATACATTTTATAATAATAAAATACATACAAATTTATAATTTATAGTTTAGTGGAGATGGCCGGGGCGCCTAACTACTCGACTCTTTACTACAATCTTCCTCTTTAACTATCAACTTATCATGATTTAAGCCGTGTCCAGACTGCCGAACCGAACAGAGTAAACTAACCGAGCATTGATCTCTGCGCATGCCCAGTCTGAGAA
The DNA here is from genome assembly GCA_001010745.2 of Gerris buenoi. NCBI lineage: Eukaryota > Metazoa > Arthropoda > Insecta > Hemiptera > Gerridae > Gerris > Gerris buenoi. The sequence goes on from KZ651880.1 coordinate 92,182, forward strand.
GCGCAGGCGCACTTTATACTGAGCACGCGCGGAGACCAATGCTCGGCTCGTTTCCTATGTTCAGTTCGGCAGTCTGGACACGGCTTAACTATTTTCTTATTATTCAATATTTATTGCATTACACTTCAATGAAAGATCCACGCGATACGTAGTTATAGGTCAAAATACTCATGGTAGGAGACGAAAGGATTCATAATCACAATAGACTCTACCGGAAGATCTATTAAGATCAAGACTCTGGTTGCGGGACCCTATAAACTATAAAACCGATAGTAGGGATATTATATCGCGATTTTGTTGTTTGATAGTATAAGACTATGGAAATATTGGCCTTAATGTAGTGGGCATGTCTTGCTACGTATTCCGAACATAAGTTGAAATTTTGATTTCTCACATCTCATACTTGTTCCTTTCATATCTTTCCCTTACTACCTAATCCTAAAATCCTTTCTAGAAAATCGTTTTTACCATGTGTCCTTCAACCTTCCCACTTCCTCAATTTATCCTATAAAAGCAGGCGTACCCCAAGGAAGCACCCTAGGTCAAATCCTGTATACCATTTTCATCTCTGACATCCCTGAACATCCAAGCACCACTTTAGCTTCCTTTGCAGATGATAAATGAATTTTATCATCTAATATATCACCTATAATTGCATCTGAACAAGTTCAGGAACACCTCTTATTTCTGGAAACTTGGCTCAAGAAGTGGAGAATCAAAATTAATGAAAACAAAAAGTGTCCATGAAACGCTTAGTTTGGGACATGGCATAATATTATGTAAACCAGTAACCCTAAACTAAATTCCTACCCTCTAATCTAGTTCCGTCCGCTACCTTGGTTTACTCCTGGACCGGCGCGCGTTTGACCTTGGCACACCACACAAAACTTAAACGACCAGACTGCAAAAGACACGACAAACTTTTACATAGAATTTATGCTTTTTGTAAAAGTCGTCGCCACTGCCATTATTATTATCCCATCTCTATTTTATATAATTGTTTCAATTTCTTTATCTAATTTATTGTCAAAGAGCAAAAACAAAATCTTATCCAGTTTCCGTTCAATTCCTCTTAATAATAAATCTTTAAATAAACTAATATAATAGTTAAAATAATATAAAAGTTAATAATATGTTTTATATTTATAGACTAGATATTCAGTTATTATTAAGTATTTGTAATTTGATAGGGACATCTATATTTAGCTGTATACGAAGTAATGATTTAATATAAATGATACGCTAAAATCACCTCTCTTTACACACTTGGCTAATTATTTTGAAGTATTAAAGGATAAAGATTAATGCGAAGGCAAACAAAACCAAGGGTTTCCTAGAAGGGAAAATCTAACTAAGGGTTTCTATCTTCTAAAGGGATTACTACTATTTGTTGTTTGTACTGTTTAAATGAGAAACTTGCTACAAAGTAAACAAAATTGTAACCGGAGGCGGTTTTTGCGCCGTCNNCCCGCGCCCCCCGGACCGCACCGGGAAATCGGGCAATTGCGTCGCCCGTATCTCCGTATAGGAATACACCTACCTACCAAATATCAGCCCCCTACCACCCCCAGGGGGGAAAATAGCCTTCCGCAAAGAGTATAGTTAAATATACATAAAAAAAAGTCTTTTGGATTCACCTCGTACTTTTGGTGATGTCTTATATCTTAGGTACCCCGAATTACAGAGGAGTACATAGTTATTTAGGATACTGTACTCCGTACTCCGAAATACATAATTACATACTTATGATAATGTACTCCGAATTACATAGGGGTATATAATTACTTTGTCCAATGTTCTCCTTTTATTATTTTATCGAGTTATCGTGGTTAAAATTTATCATAATAATATCTACTTACAGGTGCGAAGAGTAATCGATTGAGACCTCTCACCGTAGGACAATATTTTAGAATTTTTAATCTAACTTATGGAAATATATATATATATTTTTAAAAGACTGAATTTAATCCAATAATATCGAATTTTATTAAAATACAATTTTTTAACATACATAAAAAGGGTGTCTCAAAATTAACAGAAGATATGAATTAAATAGAAAACACAGTTTTTATTTTTATTCACAGTTTTTATTCAGATTGTTATTTTTTTATTGAATCATAAAGTAATAGGATAGGGGTTATTTATAGAATAACACATCGGCAAATGGCCTTCAAGGCTTTACTGGCACATAATATGCACTCTTTTGTCGAAATTTTCCATTATTGTAGCTGAATTTCGTAGATGCAACGTTTAATTTCCTCCTGTAATGCACGGGTAATTATGGGCTTATTGACATTGTTTGTTGTGGCACCTTTAACTTCAAATAACCCCATAAAAAGAAATCTAATGATTCTAAATCACACAATCTAAGAGGTTAAATTAAATACATACATTAAGTAAATTAAATAAATTTATCGTGTTAAATCACGATCAATAATAAAAACAAGTTGCTATATCATGTAACATGATTTTTATTCATTTTTACACTCCATTTTTACTAACCCTAAACTCTCAGCTGTCGAGTTGGTTTTATTTCAGGGTTGCCAACAATCAACTGCATAAATGGCAGCTAATTCAAATAATGCGTTCATTTAAGGACACCCTTTATAAAAAGTGTTGCTTTATTACTTCATTTTTCTTTTTTTTTAATTTTCTGCCAAATCAGATTTATTCCCATTTATATCTCTACTAACTAGATTTTTCCTAAGGAAACTATTTATACGGTTAAATTTTGAATGTAAATGGACTAGCTTTTAGTTCATTTCTCGACTTCACACCTCTGGGTATGATTTTTCAAAAACCCTGAAAATAATATCTGAACATGGATGCCAAATTTTATCGAAAACTGCCCAGTAGAAGCTCCTCGAATCTGCACAGACTTCAGACGTTAGACTACAAAGTACTACTACAGGGCAAATATGATTTTTAAAAACATTTTTGGACTTGGGAGACCTTCAAAACGTGTAAATCCATCAAAAGTTTCAAAATACATTTTTTCACGCTATCCCCCATATTTTTTTTTTCTCTATTTATACCACGTATATGAAAAAGTAGTAGTAAAAATAGTAAAAAAAATCCTTATTTAGTTAACAAAAAACAAACATTAAATTAAGTCAGCTTACATTTTTAATCCTAGTTGAAATATATGAGTAGAGATTTTTAAAAAAAAACAAAAAAACAAAGTAGCTGACCCTTAGAGATTTTAAGGCGGACCTTGGTGCACTTTATAATCCACATTAGAGCTTACTAAGTAAATAAGTAAATGCTACCTAAGTAATAATATATACTTTGCCCTTAGACCAAGATTTATCTCCGTTTTAGAGTCAGCTAAAGCTAATTTTTAGCTAAACAATTCCCGCTTGATAAATGTTGATATTAACGGATTTAAGTAATAAATCGAGGACACTGATTTAAAGTCAGGACGTTCCTTGGGGTTTGGAAACATTCGTAATGAAATTATTACATCAAGTATACAATCCAATGAAGCCCGTGCTTTCCTAGACTTACTATAAATCTTGCAATGGAACCCAACGGTTTCCCTCCTCAAATCTATTAGAAGTCACGTTTATCAATTTATCATTTATGAAACTCGGCAGAATATCATGAGAGGAACAACTAGTCTTGTGGTGCTCCAAGTCTCTAAACTACGTGGTCGTTAAGCTCCGTCTCAGTCTACATATATTACACGTAGGCAAATGTATACAAACCACTGTATAATATTCATGCATCCATATCTGACGTGTATACCACCTTCTTTGTTTAATATTCCACATTCTAGCAAACAACCGTGGATTCATGAATNTTTAGTTAACAAAAAACAAACATTAAATTAAGTCAGCTTACATTTTTAATCCTAGTTGAAATATATGAGTAGAGATTTTTAAAAAAAAACAAAAACAAAGTAGCTGACCCTTAGAGATTTTAAGGCGGACCTTGGTGCACTTTATAATCCACATTAAAGAGCTTACTAAGTAAATAAGTAAATGCTACCTAAGTAATAATATATACTTTGCCCTTAGACCAAGATTTATCTCCGTTTTAGAGTCAGCTAAAGCTAATTTTTAGCTAAACAATTCCCGCTTGATAAATGTTGATATTAACGGATTTAAGTAATAAATCGAGGACACTGATTTAAAGTCAGGACGTTCCTTGGGGTTTGGAAACATTCGTAATGAAATTATTACATCAAGTATACAATCCAATGAAGCCCGTGCTTTCCTAGACTTACTATAAATCTTGCAACGGAACCCAACGGTTTCCCTCCTCAAATCTATTAGAAGTCACGTTTATCAATTTATCATTTATGAAACTCGGCAGAATATCATGAGAGGAACAACTAGTCTTGTGGTGGTTTAGGATTTAGCTGGATTCTGTTCCAAGTCTCTAAACTACGTGGTCGTTAAGCTCCGTCTCAGTCTACATATATTACACGTAGGCAAATGTATACAAACCACTGTATAATATTCATGCATCCATATCTGACGTGTATACCACCTTCTTTGTTTAATATTCCACATTCTAGCAAACAACCGTGGATTCATGAATACCGATAATGAACTATATATTCAGGTAACTTCAAAACAGTAAATGCACTAACTATTTTACTATGAATAATAACGTAAAAAGTTTATTTTAAAAGTAAATATAGTAATGTATAAAGTTATTTTATTTTAGATACAAAACTAACTAATTTCAAAACAATAATCTAAATAATATGTATAATGTCAATAAAAAAAAGTGTTTTACGAAATAACTACAGATCAAACCGCAGCTTAACTAAGTACGCACGTGCAAATTGTTATTTACAAATTTATGTGTTTAGTTTTTTTTGGTTTATTTTATGTATTTCAAAAAAGTTTCTTCTAACCAAGTTTTTTATTAGAAAGTGCCAGATACACCTGGTACATTTAGAAAGATAGTTACAAAACCCTAAGGTACCTCAAACTTAGGATCTTAACACCGAAATATCTGATAAGTAGGAATCCCAGAGAGAAGAGACATGTATCACATTGATAAGAATGATAAGATCACATTGAATGAAGGATGTTAAATAAAGGGGATAGAAATTTAGGTAGGGTATAAAGGCAAAAGAGTGACCCTATGGAGACACAAGAGAAATTGGAGGAAAAAATCGTACTGCGCATGCTCGCAGCTTTAGACTGGGACATATTACCTTCTTTATCAGGTTATAAACTGATTTAATTATAAACAAATTCTTGGTAACCTATAACCAAGAGGAAGGTAATTTGTCCCATTGGAGCTTCTATTTTACATATCTTCATGGGGTCACTTTTTTTCCACAACCCTCCATCCCCTTTATTTACTCGCATTGAGTAGATAAGTAGAGTAGCCGTTCGCCCGTCCTAATGACATAATAGTAGGTATACCCCCACTCCTCGAATCCTTAGGAATAATTAGGTCTAATAAAACTAATATAAGTTGTAAAAACTGATGTTAATGATAATCACTATAAATGGTATATTGACAGTAAATTCATGTTTGGAGTTTGTAAGGGTATTATTTTTAATTTTAAATAAACTAATAATACATACATTCTAGAGTAGTTGGGTCTATTAAGGAATTAAAAAGCTCACTTTTGCAATATTACAACCGCTTCTTGGGTCATTCTCAAACTGATTGACTAGAATAATAATGAATTATGAATAATGAATTGCAGTAATGACAACAGAAAATAGGAAATAATAAATTATATTTTAGATAGTTAAATAAATTAAAAAGTGCATTTAGATCACAAGTGAAATGACCATATTACCTGACCTCAGAAGAAATGAAGAAAATCAAAAAGATATAAATAAAATATTTTAGGAATATAAACCAGTATAAATGTAATTTAACTTCTAATCAATCAGCTTGAAAATGACCCAAGGAGGGGCCGAAATATTGCAAAAGTGAGCATTTTAATTCAAATAGACTCAACTACTCCAGAATTGAATGCTACAAGGAACAATTTCAAATTTACTCCAATGATAATTTTTGGTTTATTAAAATTTAATAAAAATAACTTAATAATAATAATTCAAATATGAAAAACGTAACTACAGTCTATAAGATTAGAGTTGGCACAATCAAAAGGCGGGAAAATTTTGAGGGTAACGATTTTATTGGTCCCATGTTGAATGCAACTTCAGAAAAAAATGCTCTACTCTACCCCTGTTCCACAAAAAAAATATAACATGGCACAACAGATTTTCCCTTTTTATAACCCCAAAACTACCTCCACGTTTGTTGTTTCCCGCCTTCGATTGAGCCAACTCTAATCTTATAGACTGTAACTTAATTTTTAATTTATATAAAGAAAATCCATTTTTATAAAGTTGTTTTAATTTAATGTAACAGACATAATATAAAGTTAAATAAAGTACTTCAATTCTAAGAGCCATAAATTCTTTCAAAAACACCCACAATCGATTATATTAACCTTAAAAAAAAGTATCATAAATAACCTTATGTATATTCCAAATGTTTCCTTCTTTTAAAAAATAAAAAAATATTTCCGCGCAAAAAAAAAACTTCCGGAAGAAAAGTCGAAAAAGAACAATATATTAATCCGAGGGATCGGCCAGCACCAAATACAATAACAATTCACAGGCAAACGAGTAATCAATACGTGTCACTCAGCTAATAAACATGAATGGATATTCGAAATTCAGTCGAGGACAATGTATCATCTATCTATTTGTCCGCCTCGTATTCAAACAAATAAATAATGCATACCAATTTGTCACTTTCAATATTCTCCTTTTGGACTCGGGTTTAAAGCTCTTTCTATGTTATTAAATTTTACAAATGATTTCATTTCAAATGACATCAAAAAGAGATAAAAATATATTGAAAATGTTTAACTTAAAAATAAATTATGTTCTTAAAAGCGATTGTTAATAACAATTGAAGTGTAATCGATAAAAAAAAAGAGAACAAATTTATATCCAATAAGTGAACATTTTTATCAATAAATGCAGTATTAAAAGCACATGGAAAATCTTACCTTAAGGTGAAATCAATTTAATTTAATATCACTTTCATCCCTAATAACCTATATTTTGTCAGATAATATTGAATAAAATATACTAGACCAATTACTATGGCTTACAAAGCTTCCTCACATCCTATAATTGGACGAATTGTCACATGAATATAAAATAATTTGATCCCATTATTATGGGAATTAAAAGTTTGGTTGTTTAGGCCCGTTTCGATTCCCAGTTTAGTGGGGTCACATTTATTATTATTTAATATTAGCAGTGCGCAGACAGTATAAGACTATTTTTAAGCTACTTTTTACAAACTATCCAAATCAAATAAGTACTGTTAAAGCCTCAACCAGACTGCCGAACCGAATGGAGGAAACGAACCGAGCATTTGTCTCTGCGCATGTCCAGTCTGAGATGCGCAGGCGCACTTTAGACAGGCGCACTTTAGGCCCAATTAAGTC